>BOPP01000055.1:5296741-5317371 GCA_017312745.1 Gryllus bimaculatus
TGGCCTGGCCTGGCCTGGCCTGGCCTGGCCGGACCTGGCCTCGTCTGTCCTCGCTCGGTCTCGCCGTTGCCATCCCGCCATGCTTGCTACGATAATCATTGCTTTAACCATCGCTGCAATGGTCTGTTGTAAACATATGCATTGTTGTATTCTCCCAGCAAACGTCTAGTAATAATATTTACCTTCAATTATTCAAAGCGTAAATTGCGCTATCGAAATTAATCCATATGATGGAAAGGATTGAAATGAATAAAGTACACTAATGTACAGTGAGAATGGAATAAAAGTGCTGATTTGTTTAAAAGAACAAACATTCAGAGCGGTCGAGGCAGTCACGTCAATCATTACTTCAAATACATATTTCATTCTCACCTGATACTTTAAATTGTCTGTGCGTAAAAAAACTGAATAAATCTGCAGCCTCTAGCAGGAGCATGCCTCTATTGCTACTTCGCCTAATAAAGCCTTTCACAGATATTGAAGGTGGTAAATGTAGTCATTGACTGAAATGATGAACAAAATGTTTTATATTTAACATTTTGTTTCCAAGGCTTTCCTGGCGTTTTACTTTTCTCCTGGTGCAAATAAAGGTACTGTAGAGCGGTGCGTGTTCTGTCGGAGGCCATTAATATTAGTAGAATGAAACTGTTAGGTGACATTCATTAAGGTGTGAGGAAATCGAGTGGTTACTTGATCGCAGTGGCGACATGTTTTTATTTATTTATTTATTTATTTATTTATTTATTTATTTATTTATTTATTTATTTATTTATTTAACGTCAAAAACAGTTAAAAACTGTGTAGTTGGAAGGAAAAATTTTGTTATCATTTAAATCAAACATTTTTGAATTTTCGGACGTAAAATCTGTGCTCAATGTTCTTTTGAACTGTAATTTTACAATCGAGGAACGTTGGAATTCTCCTCCACACAGCGACTGAATTCGACTAAGCTATCATACAGCTAGCGTTGAAAATCCGCCACCGTCGGGTCCTGAACCCTTGGATCTCCTGGTCGCTGTAGTGAATGTCGCTGCAGTAAATGTTGTGAGATATCTCAGTCCGTTGAGGCGCGCGTACCAGCGGTAACACTGACATGTAACCCGAAGTTCCTGGTCCTTTTCACTAATTGTACAGCTTCCAAGACGATTTAAGGATGGTTATTGACACGATTCCGTTTCAGTCATATCCAGGAATGTTACTTGGGCAGCTGCAACGGGCGTGTTGACGGATATTTTCATTGTGCCTCTCTGCAGCCATACACGCGCTCCTTCTTGTTTTTTTTGCGAAGATCAATGGAAGTTTCGGAGTACAGTTTAAAAACCAAAGCAATATTCAACTGCCGGAAATTTCAGATACAAATTTCGACAATTTATTTTTTCAAGTGAGTTTGAATTTATTTTATTACTACTGGTCTGCAGCAGAAAAAAAAAATGCTATTTAGTGTGTAGAAAATGCTGTCCTGAAGAAGCCAACATCAGCTGTTCTGAAAAGGCTCACGTGAACACTGAAGCTTCTTCCTCGTCGCATGACGCCAGCTATGACGCACTGAAGATGAGAATGCAGGATGAGAATAGGAAGAATGACATGGAAATACTTGCATTTTTGAGTCCAAACCGAAATGTTCTTTGTTTTTTTATTTTCACTCGTTCTTGGGCATCTAACGAAACCGCTGAGACCTCTGACATGGACACAGACTGCTTAGTTTTACGTCAAATTATATATTATTATTATTATTATTATTATTATTATTATTATTATTATTATTATTATTAATATTATTATTATTATTATTATTAATATTATTATTATTATTAATATTGTTATTATTATTAATATTGTTATTATTATTAATATTATTATTATTATTAATATTATTATTATTTTCGAAATAAGAATAAAAAAGACCTTAGAGGGGGAGTCAATTACGGCACCAAGATATGAAATTGCTTTCTTTTTTCGGCGTTTTGTAGGTTCTCAACTCCCCACTTTTTCAGATACTGTAATGAATATTAACATTATGAACAGATCCAATATTATGTAACCGCACAGACAGCAAATTAATCATGATGATACAAGCTTAAACCAAGATAATTAAATATACAAAAACATGTTAAAACTGGACGTAATGACAAACCGAAACTATCGATGTAAAACAAAACATGGAAGGCATTGCGAGTGACAGTAAGCGTTAACAGCTGATTCGTTACGAAAACAGTTGAATAGAAATCGGTTAGAAAAGGAATTAGATTTCAATATAGTACCATAACGTATTTGACCAAAATGTATACAATAGTGATATTTAAACTACATGATGACATTTTGTTCTTAGAAAATAATAACTTTTTATGTTTTTAATTCGTAACAAAACTAGTGGAGTTACAAAAGCACATACTTTCTCACATTATTTCAAACTGTCCGTTATATTATACCACCACATGAAACAGCAAAGGTGTTTTCAAAGAGCAACTTTTTTCCATCCCGTAACCCGAACTTAGATTCTCAGAGTTAACATGCCGACACTCATACCACTCCGTCACCGAAGCGCTGTATGGTTGAACCCGGGCAGAGGCATAAAAACGTAACTGCCCTCCTCATGTAAAAAAACCTCTCAAAAATCCAAATATCCGATTGAAACTCCCACAGACTTGAGTTCGTTCAGATAGATCACGGAATATGCATTTTGGAGAAAATTGGCGTAACGGTTTACGCGCTAGCGTTGACCATACACAGATAGACAGCCGTTTTGTTGTCAATCGATTTTTCGGAATGAAGGATCCACAAAATATGAATTCTGGTTACATCACGTGTTAGAGGATATTTTTTTTTATTTTTAACGTCATATTTCTAGTTTTTTATTACTAGAGCCTGGCAATACGAGCTTTTCTGCCGAAAATTCGCCTTTTTTCGGCGCACGATTACATAATTTTCTCTTCTTACGAAGTTCCTTCTTAAGAGCGAAATAGTAAAAATGAATATAATGACAAATTTAACATTGTCAAATGGAATTTTGTTATTAAAATACAATATACCTTTTTGCATTTTTATAACGGAACATTATTTTCAAAAAATAATGTTGAAGTATTACTAAGAAATAAAGCAAAATATGTACAAGTGACGAAGGATTAGAGGAAATGTTGAATGTGAATTGCATTGGATAAAGTGTGCATGTAGAAATTATATGAATATAACGAAAACTAAAGTACAAAATAACCTAATTATATATTTCCCATTGAAAATATTATATATGTAGACTATTTAAAAAGCATACAAAAATGAAAACGCATTGGATCTGCATCCTAAGGACCTTTTCTTTACAATTTTGCTATACAATAATTACACTCTTGAGGAACTAGTGCTGCACACCCAGCACTTCTCATCCCTGAGGCATCCCCGCCCCAGTCAGACACAGACCTCAGCGGCTAACCGCCCCTGGCTTTTCGTCCTAACGAACAGCCACAGCTCTCTGCTGAAGCTAACAATAGCCCGTGGCGGGTGACAAATGCCTTCCGCACCGCGATTCGATTCAAACTCGAATACCCCGGCCGTTTTCTCTCTAGCCTCTCTCACGAGGGAGCACGTGTCAGACCTCCCACACTGGCGGCGTCATCTCATTAGCGAATTTTGGGTGTGCAATTTGGTGCCTGACGCCAGCTGTCCTGAAACTGTTCTCACACATCATCCCCTTCTGCGCTAGCTGACACCCGCGTTCCGAGCCAGGCCGCGGCCCGCTCCCTCGTATAGGTCTCGGAGCTTTGGTGGCCTTCAGCATGCCGCCAAAGAGAACCACCCCCACCCCTCGCCGGCCTCTCGATGTGTGGGGTCCGGCGGGCCCAATGCCACGACGTGACTCTGCACACTTTTCTATCCCGAATATTGTGCCAGGAGGCTTCGATTTGTCCGACATCTGTTCCTCCTTCCTTACGTGACTTATAAAGTCTATGTACATTAGCTCGAGGGTGGGCGACATAATGCTTCTAAATGTTCATGTGCATACTTCGTTCGAAGAACATACTCCGCATTTCTCTGAATGTCTGCAAGATGTTCTGCTGTGAATTTTCCACCGATGACTATGTATCGTCATTGACTGGCAAGCAATTTATTATTATTATTATTATTATTATTATTATTATTATTATTATTATTATTATTATTATTGTTGTTGTATTGCTATCAGAATATTCTCTAGCAAAGTTCAGCATTTAAGGATCTTGAGGCAATCCTTGTTACTAAATTTGAATTTTAGACAACTATAAAATTTTTTCCTTCAGAGAATAGCAAATATAATTACACTGTTTAAAGTAGATAATTAAAAATAACAGAGAACCTTATTCTCTGGGCTGAAATCTCTCATTTTCCTAAGTTTGGCTCTAAACCTTTTATCCCATGGCCGAGAGCCTGGATCTCCGCTGGTCGGCCAAGGCCCGTAGCGGGCTGTCGAGCCATAGAACTAGACAAACTCATTAAATTTCGAATCTCTTTTACGTCCCAAAACTTTCAGTTTTAAAACCTAAACCTAATGTTTGCACATTAATTTAATATTAATAAAAAACGCAATCTATTTAATTTAATTGATGCTAGGTAAATTATGAAATATATTCTATACTCTTGGAGTGAAGTAGTCAAATAGAACTGTAGACTGTTGGTTACCTGAGGAGCCTCATTCACATCACTTACCTTGATAGCTTTTCTCTAATAAACTCCTTTTTTGTGAAGGACCACTGGACTGTTGAGGCGATCCAGACACCTGCATAATTCCTTACACTAAATTAGTTTCCTGAAAGTAAAGTTTGGGACTTCCGTGGAAGAATATTCAGAACACAAGGAATTCACCTTTAACTTAAATATAATTAAAAATTACAGAATTGATACATAATTAACGCACTGATAATTGAATGTTGTAATTAGCTATTAATCAACAGCTCTTGAATTAACATATGGTTAGTTTTTCAAATCGAGGGAAAATAAATCAATTGATATTGACCTGAACACTCAATATATGCAGTAGCATATTAAGATTTGTTCTTAACGTGAATTCACAAACAATCAGACAGGATCTATTGAAGCAATAAATTAATAGATGACACAAATTAAATTAATTAACACTGACAAATAGTGGCAATCGCATTCAAATTCAGTTCTTAGAATGAATTTACAATCGATGAAAAACAATCTTTGCCGCCAATAACCTTAGCAGTTGAAGCGCCTTTAAATCTTAATTATCATCTTAACGACATTGCAGCACTCGCGGCACTTCAAGTGATGACCACTGTTTACCTTCCGCCAATGAATAGTTCATTAACAAATACAGGTTGACAGTGCTAAAATATATTACGGCAAACGAAATGGAAAGTTAATAAGCAGTGGCACAGAATGAGAGTTCTGCGTCAAATGTCCAGTGCACTAACTGTCTCGTAATTGATCATAATTGATTAATTTAAGGAACACAGTTAATATCACATACAGAGTACGTCACAACAGTGTCTGATGATGAAGTGATGATTTAAAGTAGAACTGATAACGACATTTTTACAGACATCTTTCGAGATCACTGAGCACTGAACAGCTGAAAAAATGTGTAATTACATGTTTGACATGATCCGCTCGGTATTAGAAATGGCTCCAGACCGATTTCGTTCAGTGAGTGCTGTTACATTCAAGCAGATGGTTTGCCCTTCGGAAGCCAACCGACGAGACAAACCCAATGAGAGAGAGAATGCATAATATTTAGAACTGTATTTTTAAGAAGTTTGGTTGATAAAACAATTAAAGCTCGGTGAGCGTAGTAGTTAATTAGATGCAATGTTTCCTGAGGTGTTTTCATTTATGATCTTTGACTTCCGAAGAGCGTAATAGGGCGCACGTTGAAGTGCTGTACGCAGAGAGGGGGGCATGCAACGGCTTCCAATTTGCGGAAGGATCGGTTTGTTGGTTGGTTGATTGTTAGTGATTCCGGGCACGCCAACAAATAGAGTTGTCAGTCCCGTAAGTGTAATGCATGTTTCCCCGTCGGGAGGTGGCAGTGAACATTCCCCGCTGGATGACGAGATCCGACGGCGACGTACCGCCGGCAAGTGGGGTTCCTCACAACCAGGTATCTCCCACCAGCGGGGCACCGCCTCAGCCAAAATAATCTCTAAGCGCCCGACCGGTCTCCCGACACTTGGTAGTGTAGTGATTGATAGTGTAAGGAGCGAGGACAGGACAAGGAAGAAGTAGGAAATATCGCGTGCGGTCCGTGGCCTGTTTGTTAGGGTACTGCTCCGGCATTCGCCTGGTATTGTTCGGAGAAACCACGGAAAACTACCGATCAGAGCATCCGGACTCTAGAATTCTCCTCCAGACAGTGACTGAACTCGACCTAACTGACAAACTAGTGTCAAAACTCTTGGCACAGTCGGGACTCACTCCTAATACCTCCCGGTCAGATGCACTGCAGTGACATCTGTTGCTGCACTGAGCCTCCTTTTCTGGTCGGAGGAATCGGAGATACGTAGGCTGAATGCTCGTCGAATCATCGGCCTGATGCTGGAAACAAACGTAAAAATATGATCAGCATTGCGTCAGACGAGTTACATGACTGATGCAATGAATAATTGAATAAATCATTATTACAGGACTGAGTAATATATATGAGGCAGCATTGGTGGTAGGCATGCAAAGCGTATTAATTATAATGCACATTTATAAATTGCAAGCGACAATGTTGACGCTGAAACAATAGAGGCTTGCTCCCACAACTTTAACTGTTGATTGTTGTAATGTTGGCTATCCTTTCATTAACTGTCAAGTGTTCCGGTTCGGAGCTGAAGTTCGGGAAACTCCTCCAAAGAAAATGAAGGTCAGTATTCGTTAGACTTCTACAGTATTATGTGTATTTACTTGTTTATTTATATAACAGATAAAACCTATGTGACGTACTGTGTGTGTGTGTGGGGGGGGAGGAGAGAAATCCGTGCACAGTTTTTTAAGCTTTGGGTTGTCTGTTATAACTCATACTGTTATATTATTAAGTTGAATTATGTACACAAGTAGCAACGTTTTTGGCAAGAATTTGTATGAAAATATTCGCCCCAATGTAATAAAAACTATTTGCAAAGCCAAATCAGATAGAGAGTTTGCTCATTATTCCTAATGTTCTAGTGCCGGAATCGGAAATAGAGACCGATTATATTTGAATAAGAGTATTTCTCACTGAACGAAAGAAAACAGAGAGTGCACAAATGAAGCTACGTATAAAAAACGCTATACTTGCGCTAATTCACTAGACTAGTAATCTTTAAATTGCATGAGGATGACAGTTCGTTGTAAAGTGGTATTCATACACCCATGGCTAAAATCTTTTAAAACGATTAATTGTATCGCTACTGTCGCGATGTATCATCAATGTATCGATATCGCTTTCCGCGAGCGGCCGCTATCGTCCTCTTCTCGCAGGCGGAGCAGGCAACTGACAAGCGGCAGAAATGTCGGCGCGCATTGTGAAATCCGGCCAGCGGCGGCGCGGCGCGGCGCGGCGGGGTTGGAGGAGGCGGCGCGTCGCCGGTGGCCGTGGCGACGGGGGCGGAGGCGGCGGTGGGGCGGGCGGGCGTGGGGCTGCGGGGGGGGGAGGAGTGCCAGTGGTGGCGCACTCGTACCGCGCCGGCCGCGTCCGTCAGCTGCGTATTGATCGGGCACCGGGGGCGGCGCGCGGCGCGCGGGGGCGGGGCGCGGGCGCGCGGGCGGGCGGGGGCGGAGCGCGGGGCGGCGCGCGCCGGAAGGGCCGATTTGAAACGAAATCCACGGAGTCCTCGCTGCGCCGCCGCAGTCGAGGGAAAAGTTTGTAAACCACACGCGAAGCGCGTTGCGAAGCTGCAACCAAAATCTGCGGCTGATCTGTTGACGACGGTGGCGGGGCCGGGGAGGGTTGGGGGTTGGAAGCGAGTATTGCGGTCTGCCCCCGCTGCCGCTGTCCTCCGCGGCGCATTTGCGAGCTCGAAAATCTTTGGATTCTGCAAACTACTACCTCCGAACATGGAGGAATCTTTGCGCTGTCTGGCGGGAAAAGTCCAACTAAACCGCTTAGTGACCATACGATCAGTTCTTTCCAGAATTGGGTGCAGCGCCTGCTTGCGTGACACAGTTTTTGTTTCGTCTGGCACTAAAATGACGTCAAAAGATGAAATCGCTGCAATAATTATCACAAGTCAAAAGAGTATTGCAATAAAGCAGCTCGTGTAATGTGAGTTACCTTGTAATTACATAAGCAAAAGTGTTCTTGGTACATGCATGTTTTGTGAAAACTCTAATGAAGTACTCCCGAACCCTAGATAACAAACCTGTAGGAAAGTAAAATAAATAAAAAAAAATAAAAAAAAGAACAACAACAGACAACAAACAACAACAAAAAGCATACCAATCCGTCAATGGTCGCAAAGAAAACAAATCGCTTTTGATTGATAAGCAAAGAGCCATTTCACACTGGTGGAAGTTTTCACGCTACTGAGGGCGCGGCGCCTCTGGCACCTCCTGGTTCGCAAGCCTCTTTCGCATTCACGCACCTCTTTTCCTGAAGCAACATCTCCTATTATTCAATCTTGTAAACCAATTGCCCTACAACTCCCTGTCACTGTTGGTCCTGCCCTGTCACTCCCTATCCTGGGCACGAACCTCCGACCGCCTACCTGGTGTAAGCGCAAAGTTCATACATAGCAACTACAGGCAAATGAAGCAGAGAAACGTCTGTATAGATATCCACCAACTAACAAAAGTTTACAATTCAATGTTCAATCGCGTCGAAACAAAATACAGGGTATTGAACCAGCCCGGGAAAGCCATTAAAATGAAGTGGTGAAATGTTCTTCCCTTCTCTTTACTCCACAAAACACAGAATGCCATGTAACGAATTAAATTGTTCGAGGCGCCCTCCTGATGAAACCATGCAATTGGGGAGGAGTCAACTGTGGATTCCAGCGAAGTTTGTATTATTAGAACATATCTGATCTCTTAGTGATAGTTTCGTATTTCAACGCTCATCGGAGGTTTAGAAAACTAGTGTTGCTACTACAGCATGAACTTTCTCGCATTATTTCTAAATTACCAGTTTTCCAAAATTCAGAGACCAACGAAAATGAGGCCCGCGCCATTGTTTTAAGTCTTCTATCCGTGTAAAACACCTGGAGAAAGACTTTGAAGAAAAACTTTGGAGCGGTTTTTGAGAAAATGTTTTTTAAAAATTGAATTAATTTTGAACACAAACAACGGAAAACTTTTAATTTTTGAAAAAACTGTATATGACCTTTTTTTAAAGAGATGATTTTTGGAACAGCCTTTATCTCAGTCAAAAAACCTCAATCTTCAATTTTGTAGTGTTGCAATATAAAGTTCTCGTAATTTCCGAAAATACAGTGTTTGCCAAAAATGTAACAAGCAATCCACTTTTCACCATCATTTGATACACATGAGGAGAAAATTAAAGAAAAAAAGGGTACCGTTTTAGAGAAAGATAATTGTTTAAAAAATTAAAATTGCCTATTTAATAATTAAACAAAAAATCACGCAAAATTAATTCAAAACTACTCATATTATCGAAAAATTGAACATTAATTTATAATATCGTTAAGGAGCCGATTTCATAAGGGAAAAAACTCTATCTTCAATATTATAATTGTAGGAAGACACCCAAAAAATTGCACTTTTAAAATTTTAGAAAAATAAAAATTTTAAACGAAAATGACATCTGTACCATTCTTTTGAGCGTTTTTTTACGCCATCCGAGGAGAAAATTTAATTGAAATTATTCGTGCCTTTTCCAGAAAATTATGAAAATGTTTTTGAGGCTTCATGTACAGTACTCTCAAAAATAAATAAAAATATCCGTTTGAATCTCCTAGAATCTCAAGTTCTTTAAGATCAATTGGGGAATATCAGTTTGGAAGAAAATTAGTTGAACGGTTTAGGCGCTAGCATTGACGACAGACGGGCGGGCAGATAGACGTTTTGCGGTCAATCAATTTTTCCCTATAAAATAAGTGGCGGATATTTAACAAATGTTCATGGTAAGCAAAATAATACTGACGCGCCTATAAATCTCCTCACAATTTGTCTACTTTATCCACTTTCTTATGTAGCTGCATTCTTTAAAAACATTGCTAGGTTTTCATCTGCTCCAATAGACATTGATGCATTGTAGCACTCTCTGCGAATTTAATTTTTGATTAGATCATGCACTTCTTTGTTATGATCATTAGAGACAGGAAAAAATACGTAGTATGAAATGTCAAGATATCAAGTAGGCATAATATAAACGTACATAAATTGGTAATGAAAATAGTAAGAATATGTAATAAATATGTAAAATCGGATGTACTAAGCTATATTAAAATACACTAATTATAAAACACATTTACAACATACGAAATTACATTTATAAAAAAAACGTTCCTATACAATTTTTGTTAGATACAAATGATTTAAAAATCATTTTGTCAATCAGTAAAAAAGCTTCAGGACCTTGATATTCAGGACAGTGCTGCCAGCTGCGAGTCTGGACGCAATAGAAGCCATCGCACATAGTGGCAATATCGTCGACCAGCAAACTACCACTGCAGCGGGCAGCATTCTCATTAAAGTTTACATGTCGACGATCGCCGAAGTTTCTTACGAATTAAGGTTAAAAATCAAGGAACGCGGTGTCAGTGATACTTTTCAGTGAAAATGATCTCAGTCGCTGACGCTCACTTCCCCCTATCCGATAACTGAAGCAGGCGCGCCTGACTGTGATAACATCCGACCGCGTCTTCACGTAGCATACCTCGAGTGGACAGCACGCAGTAATAATGTAGAGGAAAAATGTTGATTGTTTTGAAAATATTTCTTTTCATAAAATATACGAGATAAAATGGGAGAAAATTGATAGAAAAAAATGAGTGAAAGTAGCAAAATATGTAATATTGGACAAAATATGTAAAAATATGTAACAAAAAAATTGGATATTTTCTTTAGACGGCGACTAATAGCCAAGAACTTTTGAGAACGGTAAGTGGAGAGACAAAAAATATGTATTTACATAAAAATCCGGTCTGTACTGATCAGGATTTAATTTAAATAATTCTAAAATTTGTAGTAATCAAATTCCTTAAATTTTCCATGTGTTTTTCTTTTCTTCATGTAATCGCTTCTTTCTACTTTTTGCTCTAATAGAACGACGTAACATAACATAACTCGATCACGCTTTCGTAACTGAACCCAAATCCACGAACATGGTGTAAGTACTCGACGTCTTCGTCAGTGGTCGCGCGGGAGTGAACAGCGTAGTGAACTTCGGCCCAACTTGCGATAGCCGTCGCCGTGACTCACTCTGTCGTGAGGAATTCGGCGTGAGACACACTGCGTGACGTCACGGACCTGCGTCTCATTTAGCGGGTAATTTAACTGAATAATTTTTCGCTTCATAAGTTTAGGCGCGCAAACGTTCCAGATACGTTTAACCGTGACTCATGTCACGGTTAGAGGAAAATGAGGGCTGGTTGTTTGGTTTGTAAGAGTTGAGGTTGTGGCCGCGACCGTTCGTGTATATAGGGACGGGTAAACCGATGCGGAAAAATAGGTCTTGTATATATTTCGTAGACCTCTCAGTGGTGGTAGCTTCGACGGTGTGGGCTTACAAGAACGAGCTTGTATTTTTCACAGTCAATTCACGGTAAAGACATTTTTACTATCTCGACTTACTACGTTGGTTTTAAAGAAAACGTATTGTAATCGTGCGGCGGAATTCTGCGATGTTTAAACAAAAACTCTTGTCGGGCCCAGGTTTCTGTGGGTAGCACATTATTTCATCTAACATGTTCGATAAACAGAATTCAAGTTTTATGGATCGTTGGTTCCGAAAATTGACGGCAAAACTTCCGTCTGTCCGTTCGTCCGTCCTTCTGTCTGTCTGCCGTCCGTCCGTCCGATTTTCTCCGAAATTGATATTCTCCGATCAATCTGAACAAACTCGAGGGTCGGCGAGTTTAAAACGGATAATTAGTTTTCTGGGGTGTACTTTATTTGAAGATTTAACATCATTTTGAAAATTTTCTTAGATGGCTCCGTATTTTTTGATCAAACTTTGACCTCAGATGACTTAGAAAACGATTAAGAATGGCACCGTTCTTTTTTTCGTTGTATTCCCGGAAGTTTTGATAATGGAAAAAGTCAGAAATATTGCGAAAATATTTGAGGTGTTATAGCACCACTTGTTTCAGTATTCTTGCAGAAAGAAATATCAAAAGCAGACGGCGAAGGCTGTTGACCATTCGATTGACAACTCGAGGCCGAAAACCGCTGTACGTATTCCATCTCATTGACACCAATGATATTGGGACATTCAAATTTCAATTATCTTGAATTGAACTAAGTTCAATTCCACGTGCAAAACACGCGTTTCTATATTTGTCCACATTATTCTTTAGGGGAAGGGTGTGAGGGACGCCGAGCTGCAAATTCACCTGCGATGAAAGAGAATTCAATTATTATAAACAAAGGGACGCGGGCGCCGTTTTGACATCGCAAAATCGTCGTTTGCGAATATCACATACACCACACTCTCAAAGGTTTCAATTTATTTCGCATAATCGAGTCGAGGGGATATGTTGAAAATGGAGAATGGATTTTTCTGCGAAATGCGATGCTGGTTTGAGAGAATGTTTCATTATCTTGCCTTTGACGTAGACTTTTTCTTGTCATCAGAGCATTTGATTGTCGAGTCCAAGTCTGTGGGTTTGTTCCACCAATGAGAAACCTAATTGAGTATTAGGGATGCATTTTGGTAGATCAATGTGGATTATAATTGAAACAATTTTAATGGGGTAACAAATTGTAAATTTTAATTTGCGAATAATAGGGAAATGACAATTTTTATAGTATTTTTCAATGTTTGGTTATAACAATTACTATTTATTAAATTAAACAAAATCGTAATCAGGACATGTCGATGGCTTAGAGCACACATATTGTATATTCATAATTCCTAGTTCCGAGAAAACCAAGCTTGACAGTTTGTAAATATGCAGTTACTTGTTGAGCAACAATGTTTGCTTTCTGGAAAAAAAAACAAACATTATCCTTCTTGCATAGACATGTAATTTTTGTACACTGGATAGATATGAAATATGGATCTCAAAAAATGATACCACCCCCAAAATGACCATCGGTAGTCATTTTTGAGAAAATGAATTGCCAAAAATGACGATTTATATGCAATTACTGAAACAACATACACAGTTAAAACGACCTCATTAAGTACAAGAATTTAAAAATAAATAACTAGTAAGTTTTAATGAATGCCTGTAATTATTTTGAAATATTTTTTCTGCCACTCAAACATCTGTCGTTATTCGTGCTCTGTTAACATTTTGAGCATAAGCTGAAGTAAATTGAATAGTATTGAAGAATGTGAATCTTTATGTAATATTTTATTTATTTATTTAATAGGTAATTATTACAGACAAATTAGCTTACTTGATCCTATGTGGCTGGCCGAAGGCCTTTAAGCCATTTACAATACCTACATCCTTTCGCGTTCTAATCTTTCGTATTCTGTATTCAACCCCAAATGGTCTCTCCATTCCGCATCAAAGGCCGCGGAAAAGCAGACCATAAGGTACGGCTCAGGAAAAAACCCCTGAGGAGGCAAAAAACCTGCCGCTCAGAACCGAGTACATTCTTAATCTATCGACGTTTATTTTTGCTATTTTATTCTGCGCGGCGGGAGCGTCCCCCGCTCTCCTCCAGTGCTTGGCCTCCTCAGCACTCTGAAATCAAACAGCGCCACAGAAAGATCGTCCGCACCAACGCCTCTGCCCTTGTATTTCATCCCCCCTTACCTTCCCCCCTAATGTGCTTATTACTTAGCCAGTTTTATTTTATTTATTATCATTAACCTTTACGTACCAATAACTAGAACTTATGACTTATTTCTTAAACTGTTTACTAAACTAACAAAAATTACTGATTAACTTACATATTGTTAGCTTATTGACTTATCTATTTCCTCCAGTCAAGGGCTCCGGCTCAGCTAAACCGGTGCTCTGTTTTCCCACTCCCTAATTTCAGTTTCCCTAATGGTCCGACCTTCCTAAAAATGTTCCTAATTCCTTATCATGAATTTAGACCTGTTATCACCTAAAATGTTTTGGCGACAGCGTTACGTTCCTGCCTTAGAAAGTGAGTATTTCCCATTCCCAATCCATTTTTTTCTCCATGAGTTCGGTGCGCACAGCAAATTAAGAGATGTGATCCAGTCTTGCCCTATCACCGCAATAGCACACAGATGCCATACCACTTGCGTCCTTTTAGTCTACGCTGCCATCCCATTCCCCCAACCTGAACCAAGCGTATCCCCTCTTGTGTCCTTTCTGAGAGTATGAACGTAACCTTCGCAACCCCATAACGGACTCGCCATGAATTTGAGCTAAGTAGCGAACGTTTTTCAGCCTTCTGCTGCCCCAGACTCTTGCCTTTTAATATCCGCAAAGTCTATGGAAATCAGCCGTTCTATTTCACTGTTCCCCTATCTCCCACCATGTTCCGGCAGAGACGTCTCCCAACCCTGCGCGGTCAAGTAGCCTTTAATTTTGTACGTTCCATTAGCGCATGGTTCGCTATACTTGCCATTGCCACTCTAAGCACCATGTATAAGGTGTGTCAGCCTGTTTCATCTGCTAATTTAATCCAAAAGTTTAATAGATTTTCATTTTAAATCTCTGCCAAAATTCCTATAACTTTCCGACTCTCTAGACTCCGCATTTGCCTGCGCATCTAGAAACTCCTAGAATTAATTTAAAATAATCTGTTTCGATAGCTACTAGTTGATCTATCCTATTACCACGCCCCAGATTTCTGCCCATATTCATAGCTGGGAGAACTAACGATATTTGAACATTGTTCGCACACTTTTACCGGCATCCGGAACCCTGCGGCACTGCGCAAAACATTTCTTTGAGCGGCAATCTTCCTTTGCTGTGAGCCGTCAGTATGTGATTATTCCATCCCCCATTCATGGAAAATTGGGTGTAATATTTTTTACTCTATTTTTGGAATATATTTTATTTTAGTGATTAATTATTTTTTATCATACTGTATTTTTCCTATTCCTGAAATATTAATTATATGATCATGAACATTTAAATTTTTTGCTTCAAAATGTGCAATATCTTTGTAAAATTTTAGTACTTATTCCTATTATGTTTTGTTTCAAGTCCATTAATATCCGGTTGGTATGAACCTATTAAGGGAATTAAAAAAAAAAATCTTCTGTTCGACGAGATTAGTCTTTCGAGGTTTCAGTTTACATGCTGAACTTTTTTTGGGGGGGGGGATTTAACATTCCTTGACAAGATTTGAGGCGCCGCCCCTCTCTTGTACCTTTGGACCTTCTTCTTGTAGGAAGATTGCTGCCGCCATTCCTTCTGCCACGCCAATGAGGTCAGTAAATTGACCAAAGCTCCTGTGTTGTGACTATTTCCCCAAACAGACTCTCGGCCAAAACCGTGACAGTATGACATTTTTATGTCGTTTGAAGTAAGCCGATGAAAGTACAAGTATTGTTGTAGGCAGTACTCTTTACTAGTAGTTGGAACGAAGCGGTAGAGTGGAAACCGCAGTAACCGCTGGGCTGGCTCTACCAACGGAAACCGAATAGTGCTTTCCGGATATTGTTGAAGCGGCGCGCAACAAGTGGGCAAAAGCCCCTCCCCCCCGCCACGCGCCGTGCAGGCGCCCCTTGCGCGTCCACGCTCTCGCCCGCAACCGCCCCCGACGCCCGCGCCCAGCCCGTCGAGTTGTTCTCGAAAAGAAACAAAACCGCCCTCTTCTCGTCTGGGTGATGAATACTGCAACCTGCGCGAAAGGTGTTGGAATGATAATAGTCGCTCTCATTGGCAAAAAGATGTTTGGCTTAAAAATATTTTTTTACTGGAATTAAATAAATTAAATAAATAAAAAATCTTCGGTATCACATACATATTTAAGCCAAAGATCTATTCGATGGCGTAGCGATCATTCTCAGAGTTAAAAATAAAATTACAGGAATACATGAAATATAAAAGTGAAGTATAAATTATACAAATTAATTACAAAACGTTACGCACAAAATGTTGACATTATATGAGTGATGCAGAAGCAAACTGGGTCGCACATACTACCTTACAGCGGCCAGGCGGAAAACAAAGTTCTGCGTTTTTTTTTTTTGAGTGGGTTGTTTTGTTTAAGAACACTGCGTCGATCGGCAGCGTGTGGGGGCGGGGTAGAGGGGGAAGGTGCGGCAGAAGGATCGCGAGTCGCAGTGGTACTGGTGGAGGCGTGAGGAGGGGGCAGGAGAGCGAAGGCGAGTGAAGTTAAGGGTGTAAACATTGGGCTAATTTTAGCAATTTTTATATTATTAATTTTTACTGGAACACAACATCGGATTGCTGTATTCTGAGCTATGCACTACATCATAAAGGTACGGTTCTGAGAGTACCTAAAAATTCTAACATTGAGAAGCGTTTAGTAACAAGAACACACACATACAAGGGGATGGTCTGAACCCACATGTCGAATCATGGCCTTGATTTTTACTTTCTAGTCTTACTACATACTTACGCAGTAAGTACTCATTCGGATTCGCGAAGTTCGCGGAATCGTGCGGCAAAGAACGATTGACGGAAAAACGCGCGCGCATGCTTCTGTGTGTGTGTGTGTGTGTGTGTGCGTGTGCTTCCGTACGTCTATAGTCAAAGTCAGCGCATAAACCGTTCAGATAATTTTCTCCAAAATCGATAATCCTCGATCGCTCTAAACGAACTGCTCTGCGAGGTGAAAACGGTTGTTTTAATTTTGGGGATTTTTTTTATAAAGTCTCAACCTTTTAAACATTTTCTGAAAAATGGCCCCACAATTTTTTATTATACTTTGCTTCGGGTAGCGTAGACGACGCATAAAAATGGTGCAGGTCTCATTTTACATTGAAATGCATTGAAATTGGATTTTTTAAAATTGAAAAAGTTTTCCCGAGTCTTTCTACAACGACAATATTGAAGATTGAAATATTTTCCTTAATAAAGTCTATTGCTAAAAGATAGATCTGAAACGAGATAATGTACACTATTTCCAAAATATAAGTAATTTTCATTAAATTTTACGTAAAATATAGATAATATTTTTTAAAAATTCAAAAACGGCAACAAATGGTTGCTTCAATTTTTTCTCTCGTGTCAAAAAGGAAGGAAAGAAGATGTTGCTGGTCTCATTTTCGACAAATGCAATCAATTTTCTGCAAAACATTAACTTCGAAAACGTGTAATATTTATGACAGTTTTGTCTTAAATAATATCTTTTCTGAAAAGTAGATCACTGAATAATGTAATTAACTTTAAAAAAATTAATAGTCTTCATATTATTTCGGCTTAAAGATAACAGAATTTGTAAACAGTCTCAGAAATGGCTCCAAATTTTTTCTTTATTTTTTTTTCACGAATAGAAAAATGGATTCTTGCAAATGGCGCAGGGCTTGTTTTTGTTCCATGAATTTTTCAAAATTGCAAGAATTAGATATAATGCGGGAATGTATGTGCTTATGTAGCATAACAAGTTTTAATTATGTCTCTTTTTGTGCAATTTCTTTTTAAATTTGCATGATTTGTCAAAACTTTATTGATCTAAGCTTTCCTCTGCCCTATTTTTCTATTTCTTCTTCTTCTTTTCCTTCTTCTTCAAGCATTAGAACTCGTTCTGTTGCGTTTCCTTATTCGTCCATTCATCTTCCCTTCGGTCTTCCTATGTTCCCTTTTCCTCTTGACTTACATTTCACAATCTGTTTCTATCTTCGACTGTAGCATATTCGGGGTTATCTCTGATCAGGGCCCTCCTTTTGAGCTCCTGATCACCACCGGCTCGCATGCTGTCACCTCCAGCGGCGGCTCCGAAGGTGCCCCGGCAGCGGCTGCTTTTCGGAGGCCTTACGACGCATATTCCGTGTCTCCATATCTATATGGTGTTCCATCGCCTTGTTTGCCGCCAAAGTTTCTGACGTTGCCCGTCTCCCACGTGGCTAAGTTCTCAATTGCTCGGACGAAGGGATGAACTTTGGGAGACATTACTATACATTATTATTATTATTATTATTATTATTATTATTATTATTATTATTATTATTATTATTATTAATTTTGAAATTCACATTGTGTTAATATTCCTTATTATGATGTTTCTAAATTGTAATGTTCTGCCACTAGGTTGCTTAAACATACCTGCAAAATTTATAAATAACTAACTTTTGCTGCTCTTTGGCAAGACATGTAACAGCGCATCAAACGATTTCCACCCTGCCACAGTCAAGTATGGTAATGGAACTTCCCGCCGGGTAACGGGACGTCATGGGGAAGAGATAAGGGCGGCGACAGCCTGCCGCGGGCGTATCTTTGGACGTCAACCAATAATACCCCAAGGGGGGAAAGCAGCAAGAGCAGCCAGTGGAGGAGGTGGATGGGTGGGGATGAGGACGCACGTAATCACTCGGTCGCCGCATACCACGAGAGCGACACGCCCATTTCACTTTTATTTTCGCATCCACAAATATTAAAATTCATTTTACGGTCATAACTTTTGATTTCTAATGATATGCTTCCAATGATACGTTTTTAACCACATTCTACATGCTTTTGTTATTATTAAAATTATTCATATTCTGACGTGTCAGATTTAGTCTGACGATTATTCTGCTTTTGACATCAAAGGCAATAATATTTTGTTCTCAATATTACCTTAATGTGTAATTCGAAGTATTGACATTGAATGGATACACTCGTACCTTAAACATCGGTCGCAAAGAAGAGAAATACTGTATTGCCGCGAAAAAACATTATTTCATCTTTCCAATTCTTTTCCCACTGGGCCTCGGATCGCGTAGGGTGTTATCTTAGGCTCAATTCTCCTTCTTTTATACAAAAAGATGTGCACTTGTCTTGTAGAAACTGAAGAACAGTTCGCTTTCCTGATGACATGAATGTTCCTTTCAAAAATAAACTGTAAATAGTACAATATCAGAAGTTTCAAATTGGTTTTGTACAACAAATTAATATTTTACGCAGCGAAAACGGCTCTTGGGCATTTTTGCAATACAAACGGGCAATCGCATGCGCCATTGAAAATGAACTACTGATGCAACTGATGTAAACCTACCAAAATGTCTCGGTCTCTCATTTCAGTTAAACTTCAGAGGGAATATCTGTGTAACTGAGTTTATCAATAAATTAATATCATTATCTTAAGCGTTAAGAATACTTTCAAATTATTTAAGCCTTGGCGGTCGTTGAGTTTGCTTTGCAAATGTACATTCCCGCCTGAGATATGGCATAATATTCCCCAGAAACGCCTCCTATAATACCCAGACTTTTAGTTTGGAGAAAAAAAAGTTACACGAATTACCTGCAAATGCCATCTACCTAATTCTTGCAAGCCTATATTCATACTGATCATCAAAAAGAAAATATTTATTTTAACAATGCATTACTTTGTATTGTATTATTTTATGAATGTATTTGGCCTTTTGGGTCGATTGTCCGACTTTGCAGGATTGCTAACTGTTAATCCCCACGACTGGGGGGTAAGAGAGCCTGAACATGACGTATTCTCTTCACCCTGACTAGCCAACTCCGCCTGCCTGAGATTTCCTTCGCCACTTAGACGCCGAAACTCAGACGATTTTAACGGAAAGCTACAACTTCTATTTTTGCCTAGACCAAGAATCGAATCCCAGGACATACCACGAGGAGCAAGTACACTTCCCATGAATTGCTACATGCTAATTTTATAATGTATTTATATAATGTATAATTATTTTTAATTGTATAATTTTTTTCTATATGCCCAAGGTAGTATTTGAACCCACGACCTTTAGGATCAAAGCACTGAGTCGGTACACGCTCTCAGCCACCTCGGCCACCCAGGCCAGCACGTACATATTTCTAAAAAGTCTTAATATGCCTATAACAAGTAGTGTACTTCGGCTCCTGGATCAATAAACACCTTTCGATCAGGATTAAGTCCAATTTTCTGATCCAATGAGCAAATGCTGAGATGGCCACTTGTTCTGCTTATGGACATAAATCTAACTACACCATGCGCATATTTTTTAGCTTTTTTACTAATTGTGGTATGAGTAGATCCGAGTTAATGAGTTACTATTTTGTCAGCAATTCTAAAATATCGAATCTGTAGTTCGTTTTGGAATAAAAATATTTTTTCTCTAACTCTGGAGCGAAAATGTCTAGTTTTCAGATGTTGCTAAACTGACTTGCTTGATATTTTTTCATCATTCAATTATTTGTGATTAAAAGCCGGGGATGACTTTGGGATCTCGAGCAAACGTTTGCAGATTGTACTTCTCATTACTTTGCATACAGTTTTTACTATTATTTGACAAAATAAATCATTAGATAAAGTACATTGTTTAACCCATGGGACCCGCCGCGAACCAGATGTCTCCATGCAGGTCGTTATCTATTTTATTCGATTGTTTCATCTCGCACGATATGGTATAATGATTGTGGAAATCACTTAGGGCAATTTTTTTTAATAATATATCTTTATTAGTGAACGAATATACATAGTTCAGTATTATTTATACTACA
>BOPP01000055.1:5320279-5337822 GCA_017312745.1 Gryllus bimaculatus
GTTTGAAGCAAATGTAAAATTTGGAATATTGTTAGATGTGGGGAGAGATGGGAAGTTTTGTGAGGTGAATTAGGGCAATATACAAGCTGTTAGATTAAAAAAAACACGAACATTGATAAAAATAATTCACGCGATTTCTCTTCGATCTCTATCTATTGAGTTAGAAATACTCCCGTTCCATTTTCCTCTTCTGTCAAAATTTCATGCGTTTTTAAAAAATACGCCATATTCTTCAGTATTTAATTGTATGTCTCGTGGAAACACATTGCTTCTTCTGGACACAATTCGACACTACATTATTTGTTGCATGCAATTCAAGACTTCAAAGAAATGCATAAGTTAAAGGGAGAAATATTCATTTTTCGGTGTTCTGTTGCTATAGTTTCTATAACAGCACAGTTACAAAATTAGTGGGAACATATCTGCAAATTTGCAAAGATGAATTGCATTATTGGTTTATGTATTTTCTCGTAGAGGGGTAAACGAAAAAAATAAAATAACTGTACAATATACTGTAAGGTAATTGTTTTGAAAATAATTAACTGTTTATATCCAATACAGATATTAAAATTTCCAGTTAGTGCATTTTGCTTTATCTCCATATTAATAAAATAATTGTGGAGAAATTATATTTAATGTCAACCTCTGAAATAGTGAAACTCTGATAAAGTGAACCAAAAGGTTTAGTCCTCAGAAATTCACTATAAACAGACTGTAATACTTATTTGTAAAGATAAAACAATTAAAACATATACCTAAATCATAAAACACGTAGTAACACACGTGGTGTGTACAAGCAGCATTCATCCTGTCAAGATCTCACAGACAGGGTAAGTAAACTTTTGAAAATAACCGTTCCCCAAAGCTAACAAACTCACAAGACCATCCAGTTTGATTTCCTTTCCAATGAAAACTCCAACTTAGATTTCTCCTTTAGCGGCATATTCCCTTTTGTGGCATCCATACTTTCCCTATGGCGCCAGAAATTTTCATTGAGTTTCGAAGAAATCCTACACTTACCTCTGCCACTATCTTTTCTGTCACAAACGACGCCTACATTATGAATTCCAAGAGTGCTTTGTCTCATATTACTTTGTATCGTCTCCAATCACTAGACGTCCGGCTTCTAAAGAAGCTCTTTGCCGAACCAACCTCCATCACCATTATACTTTCGTTACATTTATTGGACTTTTTTTATTGATACCAGTTAATTATATTTCGGTTTTGTAAGGCCTTTTTTTAACCTTTTAGATACGGAAATTTCTTCCTTCTGCAGAAGGAAGTCTTAGCGGTACGAACTTTTTTACATAGACGAATATGCTTGACTAAAACGGATTTCTAACCGCAGCGAGTGTTTAGGGGTCCGAGGCGGCTAGCCTAAGAAAAATGGCTGCAGTTCATTTGATAATAATTGGAAATATTACGACATTTGAGATAATAATATAAAATACACTAATGAAAAATTTTAAATGAATTTCACTATTTTTTATATTGGATAAAGTAGTATATTAACCTGCTGCGGCGCAAAGAGAGTGAAGAAACATTTTTCTATTACCATTTAATTATTAGAAATGCTCATATACTAAATTAAAGTACATTATTAAATAAATACGTGCAAGTTAATTGCAGTGTGAACTCCAAAATTCCGTTACAGATTGCAAACGAAAATAAAGTTTATAAAGGTCAATTATTATCAACCTCACATTTCTTTTCAACTTTCACTTTCTTTCCCCCCTACTTGTTCTTCCGTATTTCATAAACAAAAGTAAGTCGCAGGTAAAAGAAGTGTATCTTGCAAGCACGTCTGAAAATGAAATATTTTTCTTGTTTTCCGCCAAAGAAAGATGCTCGATTACATACATCTTCTCAAACGCGAAGAAAGTTGACGGAGTACTTTCAGATCTTTGAATTGATTTTGACATTATTGATCGTAACGTTTTACTTTCAAAATTACCTTCGTATGGAATTCGTGGTATTGTTTTAGATTGGCTATGTTTGTGCCTTAAACAAATATCTGAGAGAGTAGAAACGCCGTACTGGAATGTTGGGACATTATTATACTCACCTTTCTGATTCTTTGCCAAATGCACATGGGGCCCTGGAGGTTTCGATTCTAGGGTCTATTCTATTCCTACTATAAGTAAACGTTATGTCTTGGACGATTCGAAACGGAAGAACAGTTCTTCTTATAGATATTACGAATAAAAACGAGATTAGAAATGACACTATTCATGACTGGCAAGTAGGCAAAGTTACTTTAAATGCCTTGGAAGCGGACATTATGCTGTGCGATATAATTGCGTTATCGCTGTGTATGACGCAATCAGGTTCATCACAGTGAAATGATTGTTCATGCTGGAAGCGTGCACTTACAGTTGTGTACTTACCATTATCTTAGCATGTTGGAGTTCATAGTACAAAGTGATGTAGAAAGTTCACCATTTCCGGGTATTAACTGGAATTTGGTAGTTCTTTGAGCAATGCAAAATGCATATGACTCACGGCGGAAATAGAGCGCGACTGAGTAAGCTGTAATCGCATTCAGTAAAACAAAACAATTGTTCATGATGGATGCGTAAGCCTTACATGCTCATGACTAGTATGGGCTCAGCATGGAATGATTCACAATACATTGCGATATAGAAAGTTCATCATTACCACATATTAACTGGAGAATGATGGATTTCGTGGAGCACCGCTGTATGCGTGTTGCTCAGAGCGACACAGGTGCCCAAGTCCCTTGCTACGTTTGGTGAACGTTAGAAACGTCGGCCGACCGGCGGGTCGCCTGGGACGGTAAAGGAGTCGGAGTTCCCATGAGGCGACGGCGACGTCCGGCCATGTTGGAGAGGCATTGAATACAGCACGGAATATAAAATGTGAGACGTACCCGACTCGTGGTCGAGAGTGTGCAATTGTAAATTAAATTAACATATTAAGAATTGTAGCGAGTTGTAACAGACCAGAGCACCGCCTGGCCGTGTGCCTGCCGTTTCCGTTGAACACGTCGACGTCGACGGCGATGGCCGAAGTGGAACGGGTCGTCAATACGGGGGGCGTCTTCAGCGTTCGATTCCTCCCGAGGCGCGCACCGCCGAATGGGTCGCAGCGGAGCGCAGCCCCAGCGGGTGCGCCCCGGGGCCAGGACGGCGTCCACGTGGCGTCCCGGGCGGAGCAGGGCATCGCTAGTGCAATACGTTTCCGCCTTAGGGAGGGGCGGGGTCGAAGGGGCTGAGCGGGCGGTGCGGAGCCTGCGAACGCCGGGCCCTCCAAAGCCCCCGGCCCCGGCCGCGGCCTCTGGGGGTCATCGGCACTGTCCACCGCCCCGCCACGCCGCGCCGCGCCCCGCGCGTCGGCCCCGTCGCGGCTTTACGGCGGCCTCGTGTCGTTAACCGCGTCGCGCTCGCCGCCTGGGGGAGCCACCGGCGACGGCGGCGGCGCATTGTCCGGCATAAGCGAAAATAATTGACAACTGCTGACCTGCAGCAGCGAACATGCTGCTGAAAAAGCGACACAAAACCGTTTTTCAATACCTAGCCCGCACACTGCTCATTAACAACAAATAAATACTCTCGTATAATACAATAATCAATTAAATATTATGACCAAAGACAGGAGATTTGTGCTATAAAACTCTATAAAACATGTGGTAAAAACACCAAAAGGTGAAAAACATGCAATAAGAATATCAAAACTTTGTACAATGTAGCTTAGAAACGTCAGTAAATCCGCTTATCAACTTATTTTATATTTAGATGTGAAATTGAGCGTTGCTGTCGCAAGACGTCAGATAAGCCGTAAGTAGTTTCGTAGCGAAAAGTAAACCAACCCCACGTTTCGAAAACTCAAAAATTCTTGCGCCATAATTTTGGCTCTTTAGTGACACCCAAAAAAATTTTTAGCTACCCCACCAGCCCTCGACTTAAGGTTTCAAAAATGGAAGTGTCAAAGTTAGTTCCCTCAAAAATAAAATAAAAACATCCCCAGTAGAATCAAGCTAATTTTGGGCTCTTTGGGGTCACTTTTCAAAATTCGAAACTTACTCCTACCTACGAAAACCAGAAAGAACAATCACCCTAATTTTCCGAAACTCAAAACCTTTGTGCTGTGGTCAGCGGTATACACATTAACTATACACATACGTATACACATACACACGGACTATCTGTCTTTAAGAATGGGCTTGATACCACAATAATAGTGTATGACCTATATTTCTCAGCAAAATCATCGCGAGCAAATATCTTGTGTTCTTCTGAGGATAAACTTTTCTCTTGTTTCAGTAATGACCTGTCCAGTTTGAATTCTTGTAACCGCTAAGGTTGAATTTTGCATGGGCTTTTTTTTAAAAATCTGAGTTCAATTTTGAGTATTTTGAGAGGTTCCTTGAGTTTTAGATAAAAGAGAATAATTGATATGTTTCTCTCTAAGAGGTCCCGAAGGTGGGGTGATACATTCATGGTTATAATTGGGTTAATAGACGAGTCAGCTTTAATCGCGTACTTCATGCCGAGCAATTGACGTCGGAATTGTAGAGTTGGCTCTTTGGCTTCAGTAAGCTACCGATAAGCGTGGTAAGGAGGAATCCCGTACATACGTGGAGCGCTTGATTATGTAGAGGGTCTAACTTTTTAAGAACATTTCGACTAGCTCAGTTGTAAATGATCGATCCATAGAATAATTTTTCAACGACTTAAGATTAAAGTGCTATAGAGAAAAAAAGAAAAATGACAGATAAATTACCGGTTTTTTGGACCTGCAGGAGTTCGCAAAGGGTCTGGGAGGTCGAACACTTGGGGTTATATCTAGTGCCTGGGTATACACAATATGAAATAATTATAGACGTTGTCATTGCCAACAATCGTTGGCAATGACAACGTCTATAATTATTTCATGAAAAATGCCAACGATAACACACCACAACACCTATATACACAATATACTCAAAGAAAAAGTTTTTACGACCTTTTTACAGGTAACCCCCCATTTTCAGTACCTACCCACTGGATTATAATGTTTAAAGTTACATTTGTTTCAAATATTACGGATTCCAAAGTATAATACAATTTGAAGTATATAGAGATAAAAGTATTTCGCCAGATAACTCAATCAATAGCCCAAGGAAGTAAACAGATAATGAAATATGATTAAGTTAATGAAATAAAAAATATATTGTTAAAAACATTGCTTTAAAATAGAATACCGTAATTTCAGAGCGCTGAATTGATGTTATATCAACTGAGCTTCTATGTCAAAAAAATAGTTTTGAGAGTGGTGGTACACTAGTCAAAATTTGACAACGCTGCCTCCTGAGTTGATATTACAAAACGCTTTGTGTCCTTTACGCAGTAATATTCTTGCCATGTCTCTGTTTTCTCCAAACCGACCATCATTTTTCGCTACTCTAACATATTATAGTTAGTTAAACACATAAAATGAATATTCCTTTCAGAATAATGTTTCCTTATTTAAATCCATTCCCTAAGATAATTATTGTAGCTTTTTTTGAGAAATCATGTTTTAATTTTCGAAGTTACTGGAATGTGATTGATTGTATATTCACACAGCGCGAGAAACATTGGTGAGTGCATACGTGTGCACTAAATCACGAGTTACATATGTAATAGAATAGCAGTCCATCAGATGTTAGATTACTAGCGGCAATAGTAATTCTGTACGTCGTAATTTTATTATTTTAATAGTGGTTTTAGCAAAGTGGTATGCATCTGTTTTATGTAATTTTAAGTTCTAAAATGTCTGGTTTAAAATGGCCATAGTTTTAGACCTTAGGGATCGTCCATGAATTACGTAACACTAAAGAGGGGGGAGGGTGTCTGAGCCAGCGTTACTCTGCGTTACGTAGGGGGAGGGGGTATTAGTTAAGTGTTATTTAACATTGATATTTATTTTTTTTACATTTTCATCATTTGCTGAAATAATTTCTTTTTTGAGTTCTGGACTAAAACATTAAAATATGAGCTAATTAATTCGTTTTAAAGACATAAATAAACTAAGGTTATTAGGTGTTAATTGTTACAATAAATGGAACTATTTTTTAAATATTTGTTTAAATCTGTAAAATTGCGAAATATCTATTCAATACTGATATGAGGTATATTCTAGAATCCATTTGAATTAGCGGTGACCCTCTCTCTCTCTTGCATCATCCACGACGACGTGTACATAGCTTGTGATCAACCATATATCGCCTCAGCTGTCTTCCTTCAGTCACAACTTGTCTCAATCTTATTGTTAGGTGCAGCCAGCATCGCCAACAAATTTCTATTTTAATAACTATTATTCACTTTAATGTATAATACAAGTAAAATAAATACAATTTATATTCAGCGTACTATAATTTATTTTCATTTCTTCCATTTACAAGGGGGGTGTTTTCGCAAGCGTTAAGTATTTTTTTAGGAGGTTTTAGGCGCGAGTTACGGGTGCGTTGCTAGGGGGGAAGGGGGTATTGAAAATACTCCAAATTTGCGTTACGTAATTTATGGACGTTCCCTTAAGACACATTTAATATTTTGGTATAATAAAAATCCCAAAATATCTTCATCGAAACCAGTAATATGCAAAAGCCATTTTATTCGTTACAAATGCGTATTAAATAATCTGTGGCTATGGTAATCGACGAATTCAGCGTAACTAGGTTACATTTACTGAAGAACTATGCATATATGCACACGTGTTACATTTCACGTTTTTGCTGGATATGCAGTAGAATTAATATTCCATTGATGAATGGAAATGAAATAGTTTATTTGTTTAACGTCAAGGCAGTTAAGACAGTTTAAGACAATTAACATTAAGGCAGTTTAAACTGTGTATGACGTACTACGAAAGGAAGTGTGTTCTGTGCACATATTCTTAAATTTTGGAATCTCTACCCTAAGTAAAGAAGATAATGAATGTGTAGTATGTAGACTGCTTTCAGCTTATAATGAAAACCAGAATGTATTGTATGTCACAGCTGTTTATCATTAGATGCTGATGAGGAGAGATAAGCTTCGGCCGTATATTTCATATCTATATTCTAAGTTCGGTGAGCAATCCAAGGCCGTGCATCTTTGGAGATGATCGGTAGTCATGATTTTGTGGCCGAATTGTTGGTCCTTGATTTGGTAGCATGGTTATTCTGTAGATACGTGAGGCACGTTTGTCGCTTTCCGTTCTCGTCCTGAAAGCGGATGCGCTGTCTGATCCGAGGGGGGTTGGGGGGTGAGAGGGACTCGGATAACCAGGCTTTCCCATTTTTCCCTACCGACAGTTTGGAGAGGCGTTCTTTGTAGTATAAGGTGATCTCTGAGTTTATCTGTGCTTTGGGAAGCATGTGTGAGAGGAACCAAGATGACTAAAGGAGAATTGCTTCTAGCTTTTCTAGTCTGTCTGCAGTATCATTGCAACTGATGTTTACGTCACATTTCATGGGAGTTTAAGCTTCCACCCGCAGTAAAAGAAATAGGTTCATTTTAATCTCAGATAGAGTCTATTTATTCTTGTACGATGGCTGCAGAATCAATGGCTTCCATAACAATTTCATGGTTTTAGAGAGGAGGTCCTGTAGCTAGATTGCCTCGCAATTCTGGCAAAAGTAATCGAATCCTATTTAGCTTGATCTCTGTGTTGAACTGCCCGTTCAGAAATGAAACTACATAAAAACTGAGAGCGTTTCCTCGAGAAGTTTCAAATTGTAATATTATTGTACTTTATTGTGTAAAATGAAGCATATATTGGAAGTAAGTATGAATTGTAGCTATTATAACGAACTAAGGAACGATTTCTAATAATTTTTATGCATAGCATATTTTAACTTCTGGGAAACACAATTCTATGATATTTCTCTAGGGACATTGGAATATATCATTCTTCGAGCAGTGTAAGTCAATTGTAAATGAAATGTGCACGCATTTATTCATGTGCATTATTTTCAGTGCACTGCTGACTGGATAATATTTCTTACAGATCGTCCTGCAGATTCATCCAACTTGAATGGCTAGTGCTGCCAATGAGTTGGGAGAGCACATTCTTGCGGGTCGCTCCAGTATTCAAAGCAGGCTGGTTGGTTTGAGCATTATTTAGAGCATGGCAGAGGTTAGTTGTGTGCACACAATAACAAATCCGTGTGGGAGGCCGTTGTGGGGGGAGTGGGGCTGGTGGCGCGAGAGGCTGCTCGCGAGATCTCCCCGCTGCCTCTCCCCCGACGGCGACAGAAGTGCAGAGCAAACATAAACCCGCACCACGTGCGACGCGCAAAGAGCGCAAAGGAGAATCTCGGCGCCTTTTCCTGGGCCGGCCTACGCGGCGGCGGCTGAGGCGGCGGGGCGGGAGGCAGGGAGAGCAGCGGCGAAGAGGGGCCACGCGTGGTGATGGAAAAGAGGAGGAGGATGGGGTAGTGTGGATGCGGCCGAGGCAGCGGGCAGGAGGAGGGGCTGTAGAGCGGCGGTCGCAATAGGGTAGGAGGGGTTATGGGGCAAGGCGAGGTGAGTGACTGGGTTGAGTGCGGCAAGGTGGAGGAGCGAGAGAAGAGGAGGCGGTGGGGATATGATGAGGAGCAGAAAGGCATTTGTTTAGGATAGTGAGGAAGGGGTTGAGGCGATACAAAGCCTAGGGGCGCGGAGTGAGGTGAGATGCGATGCGGTGAGGAGGCGTGGGGGGGGGCCGGAGGCAGTTGTTGGCCGCTCTGTGGGGAAGGAGCGAGAATGTGTGGAGGGAAGGAAAGCGGAGAAAACCAGACGTATGGAGGAAGCTTAGAGGCGAGGAAGCGAAGTGTGAAAGAGGAAAGAGAATGGTCGGGAAGCGAGGCCAATTGAGGAGACGCAAAGCGAAGCCGCGAGGGGCCATAAGGAACGGGGCGGGCCAGGGCGGTGCTCGGCAGTCGCCTGGACCGACGGGCTCGTGGCCCCGCGGTTCCGCGACCTTGTGGCGCTGTCAGTGGTTTATTGATCAAGGAAGAGCGACATAAGCAGCTTAACGCTGCGCGAGCGGAGAGGACCGGCGACGGCGGCCGCAGCAGACCTCGCCCACGGGGGCGGGCAGTGGGCGCTACATCACCGCCTTGCCCTTTCGGACGCAGCGACGCGGAATCACGGAGAGCCACAGATTATGAAACATTTGGCGTAAATGAGCTGTCCTTTTTTCCTGCTAAGGATTGTGCTCTTCGTAGGTGTTACGGCTAGAGCAACAGTCTTCACTCGTGATAACTAACCCATACTCACATATCATCACTGCAACTCCTGCGGCCACGAAGAAACCAGATACTGTAGTGGCGTTGACGTGTGAACTGCGAAATATTCTACCACGGTTACGTCCGTAACGGACTCAAATGCGAATCCATCGAGAGGAAACGAACAATTTTCAGTGTGCTTTATTATCAAAAAAACTGGGTATAAAAGGAATAATAGCTATTGGGATAAATAACGTGTGAGCTGAGGGTAAACTGGAAATTAGAGTTTAATACCGCGTTCTCGCATTAACGATTCTTTCTATGTCATGGGAAACGCTGTGTGGTTGGTTCCCAAGTTCAAATAACGGAAAAGGGGTACTGTAAGGAACGAAGTGTCATGTGCGATCCAAGGTCTGTTGTCGGAAGAACTACTCCATTACCTTCTTAGAACTGATTAGAGGAAACCACGAAACGACTAACCAGAGCAGTCTCTTTTGTTAATTACCTCACTCATTACTCAGCATTCGCTTCTGTACTCTGAACCGTTCCAGGCGCGGATCCACGGAGAGTAAAATGAGGGAAATTCTCCTCTAAAAAGTTTCAGTAACTAATAATTTCAACTTGTCACGAAACTTTCAAGCAAAAATATTTTCGGGTAATCATTCAAACGAATAAAATCGTATCGCAGTATGAGCTGAGTGTAGCCTGCGACATTTTACACAATCTCTAATGCCACATTCGACCAAAACATTTTTAAATTCCCCTCCCAAAATTTGTTTCTGGGTCCGCCGCCCCAGAAAGTCTTCTGGCTGTAGTAAACGTGCACGATATTCCACGGAAAATGTAGCATAAATATTTGCGTTGATTCATGCCTCCTGTAGATTTTGGTTATTGTGTGAGGTGATCGGGGTCACCCAATTATATTCTGCTACACTAGTAGTGTTAGTCGATGGATATCCATTGGTATCTTTTAAAAATAAAATCTCATTATCGCATTTATACATGAATGTGAGCCTTATGCTCGCCGTATGCTCCTGCCGCACTTGGAGCATGTCGCCTCTCCAGTAGGTTGGTGGTTTGTGATTCCGGGCACGTCAACTGCTAAAGTCATTAGTCCCGTAAGTGTAGTGCATTATTGATCATTGGAGGTGTCGGTGGTTTTCCCCGTCGGATGGTGAGATCCGACACTGACCAACCCTCGGCTAGAAGGTTTTTCCGCAACCAGGAATCTCCCACCAGCGGGACACCGCCCCAGCCGGGACCGGCCCTAAGCTCCCGGCATGTAAGTGTAAGGGGTGAGAATAGGACAAGGAATGGGAAGGAAAGATCGCGCGCGATCCGTGTCCCGTTTGTTAGCGTACTGCTCTGGCATTCGCCCGAAGTTGATAGGAGAAAGCACGGAAAACTACCGATCAGAGCAGCCGGCCGCTAGAATCCTCGCCCAGACAGCGACTAAATTTGACCTAGCTGACAAGTTAGTATCGGAAATCCTCCCACCGTCGGGACTCGAACCTAGGATCTCCCGGTGAAAGGCACTGCAGTGACATAAGTCGATGCCACGAGCACCTCTCTCGGTCGTCACTTCAGCCTGCACTCTGGGGTCAAGATTTTGCTCCTCTTATCATAAGGAGAATGGCCAAAACAGCTGAACAAAGAAGCGTAGCAGCACCGCCTTCCGAACACGAGTATTCCGTTTGCACCGAAACTCGGTCCACACCCACGGCCTTTTGCGCCGAGCTATACTGCGATCTTTTCAACTCTACCACTGACAGAAATCAGATGAAGGCGGTTTCATCCAATCGGGAGCTCGTCACCATAGTGACGCCATTATGGTGACGTTCAAGCTCCCGATTGGATGAAACCAACAATTGATACCTGCCAGAGGCAGAGTTGGAAAAATCGTCCGCGTAATCGTAAGCGAAAGGCGTCCGCACGCGATGTCTACATCGCCCGACTTAAGTGCTTTTTGTCAGGAGCTCATGAAATGGTGGCAAGAAGAAAAACCTCTCGTACATCTCAATCAGATGAGGTTTGGTCCTCAGTGGAAGCAACAGGTCCTTCCGCCCCTTTAGGAGAGGGTGTATTATCTGTACAAATGCTTGAATTAGCTCGTATGAAAGAGCAATAAAAATGTTTCACAAAGTTTAGACGTTACAATACATCTTTTGATTCGTGTTTGTTCCCCGAAAGGCGTGGCGCCTTGTGGCGGCGGGGCCTCTGCCAGGCTGTTCCAACGCCCCGCGGAGACCTCACGCAGCGGCCAACTGCCGGCATCCCGCTGGCCAGGGCGGACCCAGCCCATCATTCAGGGGGAGGGGGGCATCGCAGATTTTTGTTATGTAATAAAAATATTTGTTATTATACGGGTAAGAAAAATTCTTTAGGCACATTTTGAGCCTGTAGAATTCTTAAACATAATTTTGGAATGTAAAATAGTTGGAAAAAAAGGAAGAGGGAGGCCTAGAATAAGAATATTGGAACCACGTCAAACAGAATTACAATTCAAAAACTATGCAGATATGAAAAGAACAGCGGAGGACAGAATGTCATTGCAGCAGCGACAAGACACTTTTTGGCCTTTAGGATGATGATTTATTTTTACATTGTATATTGCGTATGTACTGTAGTATTTTTTCACGTAAAGGCTAACTCGTACCACGCGTGCATCATGCTTCAGCAGGTGCAAGTATCTTTCTAGAAGGGGAATCAACATTTTAGCTGAATCCCTATTTTTATCCCTCAAGGTTCTTAGCCTTGGGGGATTGATGATGATATGAGATGATGATGATGATGGGTGGGGGTGAAAGGACGCCACACATATATAGGCATACACAAATACACCCATGCCCGAGGCGGGACTCAGACCCGTCGTCTTCTGGTCCGCGACCTCTGCAGCACTACTGCCCTAACGATCTTGGCCATCTGACCCGCGTACTGTAGAAATGATAATAATCAATATTATTTTTAAATAATTACATAATTCGAACATAAATATTTAAATCAATTTTGCCAAATAGAGGAAGGTAAACGAAAACTCTAGGTCATTTGGGGAGGCAATGGCCCCCATGCTCCCCCTTGTATCCGCCAGTACAGCTCGCAGCGGCCTTGACGAGCAGGACCGACGGCCACGTCCGAAACAGACGCGTTGCGGCAGGCGGGTCAAGCCGCGTCCGCACGAGCTATTTGCCTGTAGGCTGCCCCGCGCTTCTGAGTTCGCGGCAGCTTCCCTTGACTCCGCTCTGACTTGCTCTCTAAAACCAGAAAGCTTTGACATTTTGGTTGTGGGTTATGCTCAAACTATCATGTTTCTTCTGTAATGACATTGTCCAAAAAAATAGGGTTCAATTTCCACAGGTTCGAGACGATCACTCGCTGTCACCCAGTGATTCTTCTCATCGTTTGTCGGCAGCATGGGACTAAGTTTGGCACACACCTTCGTCAGGCCCAATCTTTTGGCCACTAGTTTGTGTACAACTGTTTTAGGAACGCTGAGAGTTTCAGGAATCATCCCGACACTCAACCGACGGTCAGAGTTTAACAGACTATGCCGCCAGGCCAGGTCGGTCGTCGGTGTGCTGGTCGAAGGCCGCCCAGCGTGGGGTTGCTCTCTAAAACCAGAAAGGCACTTTAGCAGCGTAGATAAGCACAAAGCGCGGTAGAAATATCACGACGAAAGGTTTCTCCATAAGAAAGCTTTATTTATTCTGAATGGCTCCGTTTAGCCGAGGCGACGGGAATCGTGTACTAAGAAGCACTCGATTGACCGATTAGCGATTTTGGGTACGTCAACGGCTATAGTCATAGCTAGCGTAGTAAGTGTAGTGTTTTAATCGGCAGGTGACGGTTAGCTGGATGCTGAGATCCAGCGCCGACCTGCCTGACGGCTAGCCGGGGTTTGCCTCAACCAGGTATCTCCCACAAGCGGAGCACCACTAGCCGGAACAAGCTCTAAGCTCCCAACTGCTCTCCCGGCATGTGTGGTAGTATAGTGCATGTAAGTGTGTAATGAAGAGGTGAGGATAACCCAAGGAAGAGCAAGGAATGATCGCGCGTGGTCCGTGGTGCGTTTGTTAAGGTACTGTTTCGACATTTGCCTGATATTGATCGAACAAATCATGGAAAACTACCGATCAGAGCAGCCTGCTACTAGAATTCTCCTCCAGAAACAGGCTGACTTCGACCTACGACTCTAGCTAGTGTCGAAATTCCACCCCGCCGGGACTCGAACCTAGGACCTCCCGGTCAGAGGCACTGCAGTGACATCAGTTTATGCCCTGCACCACCTCTCCCGGTAAGAGGCGCTCGAAATACGTGTCAGTCTAAATAACGTTATCAAGCGTTGCTGCCGTCATCCTATTCACCATTCGTGCCTGGCCTCTGCTGACTCACCTGAGCTCGGAGGACGGCATTTCAGCCTGGGAAACTCGCCCTTCATCACCTGAAATCATTCCGTGTAGCGATCTAAAACTCGCTATCGACGTGAACCACAAACTGTTACGTATTCCGCGTCCTGTGAAATTGCTGAAGGTCAACGTGGGTCGACGAAGGTCAACATCAAAAAGGTAACGTTCCGAATTAGTTGTCTAAGATGTAGACAATTAATAATGTACTATAAAATTTGTATGACACTAGGCCATAATTTGCCGGTAATGTGTGCATCTAGAATTACACAAAACTACATGTACTTCGTAAGATTCCTTATTTGGTTAGTAAATACGCATCGTCACTCTGGCAATGCGATTGTTATAAACATATATATGTGTGTAATGAATAACCTAAAATTTGCATCATACCCTAACCCAGGACCATTTAGTCTTCCTGAGATCTCCAGAACCAGCATTATTTTGGGGAAGGCTATCAATACAACGCCCCCAACCCACCCCTATGAAATCGGCCCCTGTCCCATTTTATAAATATTCATGTATTACTTCCGGTCGTTACATAAAATAAGCGACCCAACGTGGTTGAACGAACGGCACGACGAACGGAAATCAAATGAAACCTCGTGACGTGAATAAACATAGTGAACAAATATTATTCAAAACTGTTTAAAAAAGAGATATTTATTTTACTTAAATTTAAAATGGGAGATAAAGTGTGAGTGAGTAAATTAAAATGTATTTTTGATAAACACTGTGCTCGTAATTGGCCTACAGAGATATTAGAATTAGTTAAATTTTTTCATTTGAATCCTGTTGTCTATCACCTTGAAGATATCCAAGGATCTTCTCATGAATATGAATTACAAAAATATCGAAGATTAATAAATTTGATCGGATAATAAACATCCTTAATAAAAAAAAGAAAATAACGGAAGTAAAGTGGTGAGGATTAGATCTTACCCATCATTCATGGATAGAAAAAGAAAATTGTTTGAAAAAATTACAATGAATTGAATATTATACTAAATATCATATGTTCATGTATGGGCACCTCAATAATTACGTGTTCTAAGGATTTTAAAAATATTTCATCAGCTCTTATATCTGCGAAAGTAAAATAAATGAGATGGCCCGAATTTGAAGTATCAAAAATTTTTTAAAATTTTCTATTTATAGTTACCAACTAATAATTCTTTGCATCTCATGGGGTAGCACAAATACAAGGTGTGTCCGGAATATAATGCAATTTTTTAAACCAATATATTGATTGAATACATTGTCACAAAGATTTTAATTCTCTTCGAAGTAATTCCCTTGGACATCCAAACACTTTTTCCAGATGCTCTGTCAGGCACTGTACGCATCCTGGAAGACTTCAACGGGTACTTCGGCAAAGGCCCTCGACACAGCGTCTTGGATGGCATCAATCGATCCAAAACTGATTCCTTTTAGAGCAGTCTTGAGTCTCGGGAATAGAAGAAAGTCTGCTGGAGCCATGTCTGGACTGTAGGGGGGGCAGTGTTGTCAATTTGCGCTTCACCTGATACTAACGAATGCCCATTGCGGTGTGGCTGGGAGCATTGCTATGGTGGAGCTTTTCTTTCTAGTAGTAGTCGCGGTAACGCCGATTTCCTTTCTCAACAAATTTTTTTCGCAGTCTTTCCAGCTCATAGACGTAGTAGGTAGCGTTCACGGTTGGGCCTTGAGGAACGACATCTCTGTGACCCAAAACTTTCGCATCGAAAAAAAATAGCGTTTTCACTTTCGACTTGCTCGTTCTTGCTTATTTCGGTTTGAGGACGCTGAGGTGTATCACTCGGAGCTTTGACATTTTGGTTCTGGGTTATGTTGAAAACACCATCTTTCTTCCGTAATGACATTGTCCAAAAAAATGGGGTTCAATTTCCACAAGTTCGAGACATTCACTCGCTACTGTCACCCAGTGATTCTTCTCATCGTCCGTCAGCAGCATGGGTCTAAGTTTGGCACACACCTTCCTCAGGTCCAATATTTTGGTCTCTAGTTTGTGTACAACTAATTTAGGAATGATGAGAGTTTCAGCAATCATCCCGACACTCTACCGACGGTCAGAGTTTAAAAGACCGCGCCCACGGACGAAATTGTCGGCGGTGTGCTGGTAAAACGCCGCCCAGCCTGGGGTTGGTCGATCACCTATTACCGGCCTTCCGCTTTCAATCACCTCGAAACTTGTGAATGTAATAGAGAATTGACTCCATGAGCTTAAACAATCAATCGATGGGTCCCCACAAGTGATGCACAAAAATTGCATTACTTTCCGAACACCCTTTGTATGTGTTACCTTATATTACGAGTATACTCGTATTAAAAATTACGGATGCCCAGATAAGGGGATTGAATTTTGTTTTTGTTTTGTTCTATTTATATGAAATGTAATCAATATCTGTTGTGAATGAAAACGTTTCAAAGTCATATATACGTGATAAAAAGTCGTAAGATTTTATAGCAGTATAAAAATGAATAAAATAGTACAAAATTCAGGTGCGTGAATTCATGTGCATCAATACTAGTTTAATGCATAAATAGGTAGTATTAAAATTACCATCGCGCACATATAGATGCCAGCTTTTAAGAAAATGTTCGTGATATCGATTGAATAGAAACTTCGATCGTTCACATATGGATGATTGAAAATACGAGAAGTTATTGAAAGTTTACTGTAAGTAACTTACCAGAAAATTTAGGCGCGAAAATTCGCTCGTGCAAAAACGAGCTATTTTAATGCAAAAATATAAGTTACTATTAAAAATTACCGATTTCCAGATCTGTGCTACAAAAGTATTATTTTAATAAATATAATACAAAAAAATTACTAGTATTCGAGTCAAAATATGGCCATTATATGGACGGATCAGTCCATAAATGGGCAAAAATAAACTTATCAATATTGTAGAAACATTAGAACAGGAAGACTTGAAAAATATCTAAAATATTTAAATTTTATGATGAGATGTGGTACGAAATAGATATGCATTAGCTAATAGTTGTTATTTCTGTAATAAAAAATCATAAAAAAGTACAATTATCACAAGAGCGGCTGAAACATTTAGGTATCTACAAGATTACTATTTAGGTTATATTATTTATTTAGATGTAAATAATTTGTGTAGCTATGCATAAGTCAACCATTACCATTACGAAATTTTAAAGATGAAACAAAACATTTTCAGTCAATAATACTATGAATGACAGTGATAATCTTCATTCTTAGAACTATATGCATAATCTGTTAATTTTTGAATCGCTAATTCACTAGTAGCTCCTACCTTTTTGATAAAACATTATGTTAATAATAATAGATTAAACACATTTATTATGTTTTTAAATCTTAGAATATAAAACTTGTAGTCTAAGAATTTATGAATAAAAAATAAAAGTGAATTCAAGGGCAGTCTTCTGGTCCGAGATCGCTACGGCACTACTGCCGCAACGATCTCGGCCATCTGACCGGCAAGTCACACATTTGTAAGGTAACTATTGTTTTTGTTCCACAACTTCTAGTGGCTTCTCGTAAACTTCTCCATTTGACATTCTAATATTACTTATCATTCGTTTTTCAAGTTATGGCTGACCAGAATGAAGAACACTTAGGTTAGTGATGCGGCGAGGCGGAGCGGGGTGGGTGGGAGCTACGGAGTGTCAATGAAGCCCAGTGCAGATCCGTTTGGACGAGTAGGGTCGTAGGCGGCATATCAAAACCATTTGGGAGCGGTGGGGTAGAGGCGGTTGGTGGCGTGTGCGAGCATGGCCTGGCCGGCTCACGTTGGGATGGAATGAATGAGATGACACGGGGTGGCGCTCGTGTGGGCCTCTCTTCGTTCACTGAAAGGCGTGTTTACAATGGCGCTGGAATGGAACGCAGCAATCATTACTATGCTAACGCGTCTTCGGCATTATGGCGCACGCTGCCGCTGCCTGGCGCACGCTCGGCTCGTGGTCTCGGCTCGTCC
>BOPP01000055.1:5337872-5353601 GCA_017312745.1 Gryllus bimaculatus
CCCCGCCGCGCCCGCCGAGCCGGACATTTACAAGGTAATGAGTACATTACCATACTTTGAATGCGCGCATTATCATGCGGGGGAGGAGAGGCGACCGCGCGGATAGCGGCGAAGGCCGCATCCTCCGTGCCTCTCGCCCCGCATTCACGCCCGCCTCCTCGTCTCCGCCGCCTCGCCAGGTCGGCGGGGGAAGAGAATGGCCTCCGGTGCGACGTCCCCCTTGCTCTGCAGGAGCCAGCCTAAATGCCCGGCTAAGTTCTCCGGTCGGCCCCGCCCCTCCGCCGCTCCCTGCGACTTCCTACGCCGCCCGCCCGGACTCCCCCACTCGCTCCCGCCACGCCACGCCCACACGCCCCCTCCACCTGTCCCTGTCGCGTATTTCATTGCGCAGCCGTTGGGATCGCCTGCCGCGCATCGTTAACTGCTCAACTGATAACGGTAGCAAAGGTCATCAAATAGCCATTCGCTACAATTCGAACACGTCTGTTACACATTCGACCTAGAATTGCCTCTATTTTTTCTCTCCTCTGAGAGATCGCAACTTTCACTTTCGGACACTATTCTGTCAGAGCCGATTGCTCATTTTATTTCTTTTTATTTGGATTATTAGGACAATAAATCCAGTGGCGTCCGAGTCGTTATTTTCCGAAGCTCGTCGTAATTGCACATATTAAGCTACAAATGGAGGGAAAGGGTTTGCATGTCGCACTGTCATTCTAAACGAAACAATAATTCTGATGTAGTACTGTAAAAACCTTTACGTATATTTTTGACAAAAAGTCATTCCAATGCTCTCGATTATTGAAACAGTGCAATCATTTAATAGTAACAGAGATAAGTGTAGAAGAAATTATTTGCAAACTACGGATGTGTCAAGGTGAGTTCACGTTTCATTTAAGTAAGTAGAAATCCTTTAGTAAGAGTTACGCGAAATAAGCAAGTGAAATTAAGCCATATGTATTTTGATGTAAAAGATGACAGAATTTTTGCGTAATGGGTGATTTAAACTAACGAGGACGAACCCGATCCGCATTATTTGCTTGGAAATAAGCACAAGATGCTCGTGGCTCAGTGGCGAATTCGCTTGCCTTTCACCACTTTCGACTCCCGTAGAATCCCTGTAGAACATCATGTGAAATTTGTTAGGTCAAGGCGAGTTTGTATCCTTCACAGGGGCTAGTCCAACCCCTGTGAAGCGTCCTAAACCTTACCCTATCCTTATTTCTTCCCAATTCTGGCCGCTGGGTAGCGACCGGTAGTGACGCAGGAGCGCGTAAGAGAGAAGCGCGCGTATGGGGAGATGCTATCTGGCGGTTCTCTTGACAACTGACTGAGGCGAGACGTGATGGGCTATGTTAATTAATGGAGGATTACTCCTGCCCAGTAGTTAATGGAGGATTACTCCAAAAGCGCGAAGCGCTTAATGTCCCCCAAAGGGCTTGTAGACGTGTTCCGTCGACGTTGACGCAACAAATTGGGAATAAAAAAAGCAGTCAATGTGGCCGTATCAAATTGGTGATTGTTTCGACAAACAGGTTACGTACTCCAGCTCCTGAGCACGTGTTACCGCCAGCAAACTTTGAAATTGCTCGCGCCACGCAAAGGAAGAGTTCATTTCAAAGAATAGGGAAAGCTTCGCACATCAAAAGTTTGTTAGAAGAAACTTAACTAGTGTAACCGATAGGCGTAAGTACAAGAATTCTCAGACACTTCATTCGATTGCAGAAAAATGATGTTATGGTGAGAAGTTAAATTTATTGAGAAAGTGTAAAATAAGACTACATTCGGAAAAGTTACACGAGAAAAAAGAAACCTTGTGAAATGCAAAAGTACGTGATAGTTTGAACTCTTGAAGGAATAGCGAGCCGAATGGGGTGTCAGAAATATAGATTCTAATAAAAATTAACTCAACGACTTGTAACCGACATCGATATCACAAAATGAAGTATATGAGTAGATACCAAACTTTTGCTGTCTCTTCTTCAGAATTGTCGCAGTGTTCTTGCGAAGCTTGGTAATGTTTAAAACAACACAATTGCTGAAAATTTAATGTTGGTAGATGCACCATGATCATTAGTTTTTGACTTTGGCTCAAGAGCAAATTGATTCCTGATATATTCCGCCAGGGGCCAGCAGTGGTGCAGCAGAACTGGTTCGCTAGAGGCCAGTAGCAGTGAGTAAAATATTGAATTGAAGCCTTATTTTCCGTGGCGAGACCCAGGGCATGAGACCAGGGCATGAGACACAAATTTCGCTAATTGGGGGAGTAAGGATGTAATCCCTAGGCGACGAAGCAGGCGGTTTGAATTTAGCTCAGAGGCTTCTTTTAGGCTTAAATATACTAACAAGGGACAGCCGGCATTACTTCCCCTCCGACGGAAGGCGAACGAAGGACTTTTTCGCTCTTAAATATCCACGCCTTCGATGGGGTTGGAACCGTTTGAACCCGCGAACTTGGGTATAACTCTACGATACGCTATCCGTTAGACCATGGCTGCCGCTGACGAAGGTTATTAATCTAATAACAATATATGTACTTTAATATGAGAGAAAAATATAGTATTTTATTAAAATTTGAACCCATTACATTAAAATTAACAGTCTTAAACATTGTGGTTGATACAAATTGATCTTTTTCCTCTTTCACGGGGATTGAATATGGAAAAAAGCTCGGACAAGGTTGGGTGTTTTGCTAGAACCCGATAAAGTCGGGTCGTAAAGAGGTTATAGTAGTGAGCTAGTGCCTCATAAAGACAAGACTGAATTCCGCATGGGATTCAGTTGTGGTACATGGTCAAGGAGAAAAAGATGTCGCGTGCTGCAATTATAATTCACGGTGTAACATCGAATTGCGAGATTCCAACAGATTTGAGCTCTACCAGGCCGATTCAAGATACCGTTCTTTAAAAAAGCATCTTGTTCGACAGTACTTTCAGGGGTGTTAACAACAATACATACTGTGTTTTGTGATACGTTCTCACGCTAATCGTCCTGATTGTTACAGGCAGATGTTTTGAGAGTATAATATGAACACGTAGTCCAAAAGTTAATATTTTATATTATCAGATGTTGGGGATCAATGTTGTTGAATATTTATGGAGATCTGAATTTGCTTTGGGAAATCGTGAGCATCTTCGGTTGGGTTTTGGGTAGTTTCTTCCGAGTTTGAAGAGGGAAGTGTCTGGAGATTCTGCAAGAAAATTGAAAAACTTCAGAGAAGTTCTTAGGATATGTTCTTGTATTGATCCTATTCGTAAATTTCTGTGGAGTTGTTTGTAACTAATGAAACAGGGAGCTTCAGTTATATTTCTTAAGCATTTATTTTGTTTTATTTGCTGTTTTTCAAAGTGTATTTTGCTGCATCGCACTACACTGGGCAAGCATACGTAATTGATGGTCTTCATTTGATTTGTAATCATAAACATTCAGTATTTGGATCTGAATTACAGTTTAGCAAAATATATAGTAATGCAATTTTTGCATAAGTTGTATTTGTGCAACCTACCTTGATGTGATCTTTCGATGTTAATTTGTGTCAACATCAATCCTGAATATTTAACAAGGATTCTTGGGAAACAAATGATATTACTGCATTTTGAATTTAAATTGGTAGAATTATCGGTGAAGTGTGAATATTTTTGCTTGAGATTTGTTCGAGTTCATTTCGATTGGCCACAGTTCAGACCAGGTGATATAAATTTTCTCGCATTGTAAGGTATCGTAAGCGCCTCGCGAGCTGTGAATAATGCGGTATGATCTGTAAAGAGAGCTATTTTTGAACCATTTATTTGGCTTTGGAATATCCTATCAGTATATTCGGGTAAAGGAGAGAGGCATGATCCTTCAGACACCGGCACTAGTTTGATATTTACTAAAAGACGTAATATTGATTCTCACGTGATAATGTCTGTCTGAAAGAAAACTGTCATTTTGTATTGATAGTTTGGAATACCTATACGCTGCACTTTACATAATAATCCGGGTTCAACATTTTGTCAAACGCCTTTTCTATGCCCAGAAGTATTGCCAGTGTATGTTTATGATTAAAGTGCATTAGCCCTGTAATCTGAAAGACTCAGGAGATGGTGCGTTGTTGAGTGCTTGTTTCTGAATCCGAAATTGTGTATTCGGTGTTAGCTTCTCATATTAGGTGAGCTCGTAAAGTATGGTAGAGACACATTAACTGCAGATATATATCTACATTACTGAGGAAGATCTTGCACCATCGTAAGGTGTCTAAGGATTGGAAGACAAACATTCTTATACCGTTATTCAAGAAGGGAGATCAACTTAACCCCGATAATTACAGAGGAATATATCTCCTAATTTCCACACACAAATTAGTGACGAGACATTTAACGAACGAGCTGTACAGCATGATAGAGTGGAAAGATTATAAACAGGTATTCAGGAGAGATAGCTTCTATAATAATGCAATATACATAGTTAGACATCTGATAGAAAAGTCACTAAAATTTAATAACCTGACATTCATATGCTTATCTAATGTTGCCTTCAAGTCAGGTTTCTTGGTAGTTCGCCAAATTCGTGGTAGGTTATGTTTGGATTTAATTAAGTTTCATTTGGTATGGTTTTCGTGTATTTATATTCCAGTGGCATTGAGTTGTTGATTGCTCAATTATTTTCTGTATCGATTGAACTGTATGTAGTATTTAGTTATTTGATTCATCATTTGTTTTAATATTCATAGGAAATGTTATATTATTGTATATTAGTTACTTAAATGTATTTCAATTAATTCGACTCGAGGTTTCATTACAGTTTGGTAATTGAGCCAATGGTTAGTTGCAGCCGTTTATTTTAATAATTACTGGGAAATAATCCGAGTCTAATTTGGGAAGCACACTCTGAATTAAGGGAAAATTGAAATTTTTAGTTATTACTATATATAGTATATCCAGCACTACATTACTATTATATTAATAGTGGGTTCGATATTGGCCCTCCAAAATATGAATCTGATGGATTTTATGTAAGTGAATAATTTTGTACTAACAAGTTTTCTCTTTGCAAACACATTCAAATTGACAGCAAGAATTTTCAGATTGGGAACAAGCTACTCGTATTGAGACCAAACATTCTCAAATCGAGACCAGACACGTTCAAATCGAGACCTAATCTTTCAAATTAAGAATAAAAGTCATATTTCAGATCCACAGCATTAAAATGAATTTAAAAAAATAAATAAAAAACAAGAAAGGAATGTGAATTAGGAAAACATTTTACTAAAACAAAAAACAGAAAAATTACAACATAGATTAAATTATTTACACAATCATATCAATTAAATTTAAAGCATCTGGTATGAATCTTTGATTATGAGCAATGAACTTTGCACAGTTATTGACATTTATTCTATTAATATTGTTATTTATAATTTTTCTAACTCGCGGAGCCGAACTTCTGCTTGAGATATACTATTTGTTTTCTTCACCAGTTAATATATTTGGCAACTGCATGGACAGATATATCTTAACGGCCGATTTCAAACATGACAAGGGAAGTTCAATTGGATTGAACGTAGGACTATAAGGGCTTAATCCCAAAAGTCGATATTCTATAAATGTTTCCACCATAAATATTACAGTACTTCAATGCCGTAATGACATGGAGCATTTTCTATAACCAGTACGACGGTCGTCTAGTGGATATTTTCAGCATCGCAAAGACACTGACGAACAAAGCTAGCAATTTCTTTCCTCTTTATCTTCAAATTATCTCTTCTTACTTGGTGATGATTTAATACAACATTACCAATACAACCCATAACATGGACATTAGATCCACGATTCCCCGCTGCTATATAACTACGTCGAGTGCCTCTCTTGGATCGTCCTTGCTTTCGCGAAATGGATTAAAGTTTTCGCGAAATAGTTTCGCCCATGTTTACAAAGGGATATTACTTGGTAACATAATAGCTGCATAGAACATATTCGCGAAGTTTTGTTTCAATTTCATCGCTGTTAGTTTTCTCGGGTTCATTTTGAATATTCTTAAGTGGGAATAATAAACCGAATCTAAATGTTTCCGTAAACTTTCTGTGGACGCAAAAATTTCATGATTTTCTTGAAATTTGCGTTGACTTTCCTTTAGAGTCTGCCTTGGATTCTTCTCAATATACTCAACAATTAATTCACGGTCTTCTTCCGCAATTTTCACCTTCCTCCTTCCACCCCGTAATTTCCTTTCGTTTTGCTTCTTCACCCATCTATAATCAGCAATTCTTTACTCTAAACGTATTCGCCAATCCTCTCAAATCTCAACCATTGTTAAATAAAGCAGATATTTGCTATTTATGGTTTCTTCCTTACTTTTTGTAATATACGGCATAATTAATCAACGAGAAAACTTGTCTGGAGCAACTAAACAGAACACAAATATGCACATAACCTGTTTTGTCAACTTAAACAATTGCCTGTTTATTACTCATTTTGAAATTGTTTGATCTCAATATGAATATGATGATATCGCGATTAGAGTGTCATTTGTCTCACTGAAAACGAGATTGTTCCCAATTTGAGAGTGTGTGTTACCAATTTGAAAGTGATTTTTCTCGATTTGAATGTTTGTTCCCGTTTTGAAGTTAAAAAGGTTTAGTGTTGCATTCCCATACTTGCTATTTACTATTGATAGTATACTATTGAAATTGTTTGCAAACATTTCAGTAAATGCTTTCAACATAATTTTTATATTTCGTGATTTATAAGCTTGAAGCATTTCGTAATTATTATATCCTATATTTCTTGTCCTTGCTATTATTTCGAGTACTGGATACTTTGGGCTATTAGTTATTTGATGTTTGATATTGTTTGATGATATTATGGCCACATCTCCTGAAGCTACTCGTCAGGTTCTATCGTTTTATATATACAGGGTCCTGCAAAAAGACTTCCCGCATTTCGAGAGGGCACTGTTCGAGTTGTGGTGGGGATATGGCGGTGGAGGGAGTATCGATTGATAGCGATGTTCTTTGTAATTCTGTTCCGCGCAATTTTCAATAGTTGCAATGGAACGGCGCGGAGAGCATACCTGAACGTCTCCTCGGCACCTGGGAAATATCTCTGATACATCTTCAACAGAAGAACAAGCAGACTTCCGCATGGGCATGTACAGATGATGTTTTTGCTTTAAAACAAATAATACAAAAGAGGAGACAATGTAATTTAGAAACACACCTAGCCTTTGTGCAGTTTGAAAAAGCATTTGATAGGATCCAAAAACAAACTATGGTATATATTTAAAAAAAGGATTCCCTAAACATTTGATCTAGGTCTCAAAAAGTCTATATAATAACACTAGAATTACAATTGACGCTGGTAAAGTATTGGTATCTGAAATACCGAGAAATCGGGGAGTGAAACAAGAATGTAATATGTCAGCAACTCTATTCAACATCAATATAGTTGATATGATGAAAGAATGGAAAAGAGACCGAACACTATCAGGAATTAAAATCGGTCTAAACAGATATATTGGCATTTTGCTTTTTGCTGATGATTAAATAATCATACAAGACAGCGAGGATAAATTGCAAATGGAATTATATAAGCTCAACGAAGTAAGTCTAACCTATAACCTGAAAGTATCCTTAATCAAAGCAAAACAATGACCTTTTCTGGAATCTATCAAATAACAACCAAAAAAATCGTAAATGAAAAACCAATAGAACAGGTGTATCTTTTTCAGTATTTGGGCTGTGACATATCTTATAAAGACGAATATATTAAGGAAAAGATGAATATGTCAACAAATAACTGGCACAATTAGAAGAACTCTTAAATCAAGAACACAAAAAGAAACGCTATTAAAATTTTACAAGGCCATTTTACACGGCCATATTCAAATTTTACATCCCTCATTTGAATATATGGAGCAGAATCCTGGATGCTCAGGAACAACGATCTTAAACACCTAAAAGCCTCAGAAATGAAATTCCTTAGATCAGTTAAAGGCTGCCCAAGAAAAGACAGAATCCGAAATGAAGCAATCATGAACGAACTAGGGATGCAATCGATTACCGAAATGGCGATCCATCATGAACAAAGATGGAGAGAGTATGTCCTTCGTATGCCACCAAAAAGGATTCCAAAACAAACAATGGAGTATAACCCATATTGAAAAATAAGTGTAGGAAGGCCGAGGAAAAGACGGCGACAAACCTTCAAGCTCGAACAACCAGCCAAATTATTCGATTACTTCAATTACCTCCCTCACAACATAACTTTATTTTTCATATTATAATTCATGGATCAACCAATCAACATCACATATAAATACTATTATATCTAAATACTATAAATACTAATATCTCAAGAAATTAAATTTTAATTCTTAATTTAAATCTCTAAATTATTGTACGGTTCAAGGAATCTTGGGGGGCATGCCCCCAACAAACCTTCAAGCTCGAACTACCAGCCAAATTATTCGATTACTTCAATTACCTCCCTTACAACATAACTTTATTTTTCATATTATAATTCGGAAGAGATCGGAACAGGCCTCACGCCTAATTCTGACAAGGCAGAAGAAGCCCTAGACCATTTATGGATGGAATTTTGACTATGGGGGTAACTGTGTCTGGCTCTTTTATGGGTTCTTCTTCCGCAAACAATTCGTTTATACTTGACACTAGAATATAATATATATCGAGGCGAAACTCATATGAGGCCGCTCAACGGGTCCCACACTTACGAGGCTGGCACAGTGCGTACCGCCGCTTCAAAAACCGCGTCTCTTCTGCAGTGCGGCAGCCATCCGTTGCTCAGCACTCAAAAAATAAGGCGGTTGGGCTCGATCTACGGACCGCGGAATTCGGCACTCGCGTCATTGGTCGGCTGGGGGATGACGCGGGTGGCCGTTCCACTGCGAAGAAGACGGGTTGTGGCGGGTTGTTGGTGAAAAGACGTTGTGAGGAGGGTTCTTCGCATCTCGCTCACGACGGGTGACGCTTCTGACTGGAGAAATTTGTGAGGAGGTATGGAGAAAGCGCATTTTAAAGTTTCTCATCAAGCGATGCGTCAATCTTGACGTCAGCAACGGCTACATAGAATGAGTAAGTGTGAATTTTTTCACCCACGGAACAATTTATTCATGATTGCCATGTCGGCAATTTTCAGTGAAATAAGACCGACGTGATGTGTTGGAATTCATACAAATTTGGTTAAACTCGGCAGCCCTAGTTGCCATGAAATCCTCAGTGTATCGAGTGTTGTGATGCTGGAACCTTTGTAATGTTATGTGGATTTAAATATTCATTTAGAACAATACATTCATGATTGCCATGAAATATGCCATGATAGGCCAGAGATAGCCATGATATAATGAGAACGTTACTGAATGTTTTAATTTGAATTTAAAATTGATTGAAATTTTTAAAATGTTTTGCGGATTTGAATATTTAATTAGAAGAATACATTAATGATTGACTTGTAGGCAGGTGTCAATGAAAGAGAATATTGCTGAAAATATTAATTTGAATTTGGAATTGACTGAAATGTTATTACTTTACTTGAAATTTTTATAACTTTGGTTGGAAATGTTTAATCATTGTACGAAATAACTTGATGCCAAGGTTTATACTTACAAGTTACTTATGTAAGAGGAATGTTCCCGTTTTGTTTGAATTTCACAGAGTTAAACTTGTATGTATTTGATCTGCTCTATAGACGATTTGTATTTGAACCTCTCAATTTTTTTGAAGTAAATACCTGACATTACCCGGAATATAGGTGTTTTCGTGTTACAAATCCCTTAAGGGTTTTTTTTCTTGTCCAACGCTCACCACGGCAGATAGAACGACGTACGACATTGCCAGGACCATCCTCATGCCATCCCCCGGACACACAAACACGCGCCGCGCGCGCGCGCGCGCGCACACACACACACACACACACACACACACACACACACACACACACAATAAATGGTACTCTACTCACTTTTGAATCTGCTGGGCATGTTGAAAAGTCTTTATTTTGCTGCAGCTGTGGAATAATTATGAGTTGTTCATCAAGCCGCGGCTGTTTTTGTAACTGTTCTTGTAACTGTTCTTGTAACTGTTCTTGTAACTGTTCTTGTAACTGTTCTTGTAACTGTTCTTGTAACTGTTCTTGTAACTGTTCTTGTAACTGTTCTTGTAACTGTTCTTGTAACTGTTCTTGTAACTGTTCTTGTAACTTTTCTTGTAACTTTTCTTGTAACTGTTCTTGTAACTGTTCAGTCACTGTTTGGAGAATTCTAGGGGCCGTCTGCTCTGCCGGCTGTTCTACCGTAATTCCGCAGCAGTACCGTAACAAACGGACCAAGGACCGCGCGCAATCTTTCCTTCCTGCTCCTTGTCGTACCCTCCCTTTACACAAACACTAACATGCACTACACTAACACACATGCCGAGAGACCAGTCGGGAAGAGCTTGTTCCGTTGCCCCGCTGGTCGGTGCCGGATCGCGATATTCAGCGGGGGAAGATCACCGCCACCTCCAGAGAAAAACATGTACTACACTTACGGAACTAAGAATTTCAATAGTTGACGGAATCACTAACAACCAAACAACTTTTACTGTCTGGCAAAAATATGAAAATTAATTGAAAAATCGCCAAAATGGATTGTTTTGTAGATGCTTTTCTGAATTTGAGCATTTAATGATCACTCAAGGGAAACGAGTAAAGTTCATTATGATTTGATTCACATGATAGAAATTATCGTTAAATGAGCTTAATTAATTTCAATAACGATATATGGGACAAGAAGGGGAGAACAGGATCAGATTGTTCAGTAATTTATTGCATTCTGACTGCATAAGAATATTGTTTCTATTATGTTGATAATTTCACACACATGCCTTTTCTAATCACACAACCAGTAAGTAAATGCTATTTGTTGCATCTTCCATCCTTGTTACATCGTACTTGTACCTGTTATTGTACTTAAAAAAAACTAAAAATATCAATTGTTATTTTATTGCGATAGTTTTATTGTACTGAAAATGAGTCGGTACTTATTTGAGAAACATTGTACCGACTGTCATAATAAAAATGACATTCTAATTCTCTGTTTTTATTACAAAATGCTTTAAACAATATTTTTAATCAGATATTAAAAAGGTGACTCTGCGTAATAAAATTGAGTACCTTATCTATATATGCACTTATCATATGGATGTGAACCCATCAATTTGAAATGAAATACCCATGAAATTTCAACCTTTGATCTTTTTCTTCATCTTCCTCTTCCTCTAACGGATAGTATATTTTCTTCCATAATCCATGTGTAAAAGCAGCATTATTCTGTTCACTAAATTCAATTATATAATGAAAATAACTGGAGAGGGTAGATAGATGATAGAGGAACTCGATTATTTTATGCTGAGTAGTGGAGCTGCCAATTGCCAATTCGCTGGGACGTTTCGCTACGCTTCTTCTAATTGGCCGCAAGAAGGTGCGGCACAAAACCCGCAAGATCGTGGATCATGAGACCTTTGGTACAAACTGAAATTTATTCCTTAATTTTTCAAGGATATCTTGAAAATTTTGGAAACTTATTCGTGAGACGTGTCCGCTGTAGACCTCCACGAAGGGCATAGATCGCTATCTCAATTTTTAAGTATGAGAGTTGTCTTTAAAATACTCGTCTTACAATTATTGAAAAGGATGTCAGTGTCATATTAGAAGCAGTTCTTGTTTCTGTTGGAGGTAACGGAGTCCTAGTTGTGAAATGTCACATTGATAGATTAAGGAGAAGTCAAATTTACCTGCTTAACTCGCGCTTCTATAAATAATACCTGATAATAGAATTTTACCATGAGGGTAAAATACAAAAACTTTTTTAAGATTCTCTAAAATTTACCATTATTATTTTTAACTAATTCTCAGTACAAAATATCAGACTATTATTTCCCACGGAGAAGAACTATTACTAATGTCATATTTATACACACACCTTTCACCTGCAACAGCCAAGTTGTTTACCAATATACGGTCTGTAACAACCACAGATGTATTTTTACTGATTAATATTTTACAAATAACAGGGTAAAACATTTTTTGTACAGTAGTGCGACTGACTTGTGAATTTTTTTTACACGCTGATCTATTGTGATCCAACTTTTTCAGTGAGCAATAAATAGAAACGGATATGCCAGGCGCAGTTTCATCATAGTACATTAATTAATTTTGTAAAATTAAAGTACTATGATGAAGCTGCACCTGATTATTCCATTTCTAATGACGATGGCATAAACCCCTCAGCGATTTCTATCGGCAATAACTATTCTTCCTAGTTCCTTCCTAGATGGAATCAATTCCCAATTCCTTCAAATCCACCAGAAAGACCTCTGCAAAGAGCACAACACTCCTCTCACTCGACTGCGTACATACGGAGTGCGGAACATATGCAAGTATGTTCTGGGCTACCGCAGCCGAAGACAAGAGCAATTATTTAACAAGAGCAGATAACATATTTGTCAGAGTGGCATTCAAACCGAAACTTGAAATACTTTTCGAAAACTAACGTAAAACAATCAAATCACAATTTCATCATTCATATTACAAAACGCAGAAAATCATATTGAAGAAATCTTACGAAATCCTATTTTAATACCTACCTTCTGTAATGAGACCGCTGCACACGTCAGGGTGATGTGATCAAATTAATTCAAATAATAATATAAGTTCGCAAGAAAACACGTGGCTCTAGGAAGGTACAGAATTCCCGTTGCCGTGCCCCGGCGAACGCCGACAGCCGGCGGCAGTGAAAGGCTGATATTGTTTCGAGCAGGCGCGCCCCGCAGAAGACGGTGACTCATCACAAATTTTGCCGCACCCCACGCGGGCCCCGGCGCTGCTTTCAACTAGGGCCCAATATTCCGAGAACTCCCGGATCTGGGAATCTGTTTGAAAACACGATTTCAACGGCTTACGAGTCGCCGCGGTTGGTCCCGACTGTCGCGTGATTCCTGGGGGCCCAATCGTCTCGAAATGAGCAGGGAGGACCACGTGACCCCGCGATCCAAAGGAGGTGGCTGCGGACGCGCTTTCGGCCATGCGATCGGCAGGAAGCAGCGAGAGCAGTTGGTTTTCGAGTGAGAGCAGCGCGGTTCAGCCCGTGAGGCGTAGGAAATGTGCAGTTTTCCGGTGCAAGTCGCGGGACTATATGCACTATTATGCCCCGTCGAACGCCGCGCCGCCAGCCACCGCATAGACTCTCGCGAGCCGCCGTGTTAACGCACAGAGCCTCCCCGCCGCGCGCATGACCGAATCTCCATGTGTTGCCTTGATCTCGCCGCACGCCGAACTATCGCATCTGGGCGAATGACTCTGCGAACTGTAATCGCCTGAATGCCGGGATCTGCGCCAGGTCCATGACTGACAAAGGCACAGTCGCCGACGCACACCACCACGGTGCCATCGTCCGGGCCCATTGCTGCTAGCGCCAGAAGAGAACGCGTTACCGGGCCGGCCACACGCCCGGGGCCATTTCCGCCGGCCGTTCGCCCGCCCGCGGAGCGTTGGCGGCCACCACAACCGCAACGCCGCCGTCGCCACCCAAGCGGCCATTCATCGCCCCGCTGGTCTCCGCTCCCCGGACAAAGCTCTGACGGCGAGCTGATGGACGCTGGGACAATGGACTGTTGAGGGTGATAGCTAGAATAAGGTAGTTTTCATTTAGGATTAAGTGCTTGATGTATTCAAAGACGTAAACCGACGAATTGCCACATTAAACCAGATTTGTTATACACCAAACCGCGTTGCCCTACAATGCATTTGTATATTTTGAAAACCAGTCACGCGTGCGTCCTGCCCTGTCTAATGAAGAACAGGTGAGTCAGGTCACCCTGAGGATCTTCCACCCCCTCAGGTCACAATATGGTGCTTCCAACTTTGGAGCGAGAAATAAGTACAAGATAAATAAGAGAAGGGGCCGTGCGTGGGCCTTCTAGGCAGAGAAAAATCTACAAATGGTGTCAAGTGCCACTGGAGGCCTGCCTGCAGCTTTTTGAGCGCTCCTCCGTGGCGAGGGCCCTCCTGCCGCCATCTTGTGGTTTCTCTGTGTTGAATTGCGATCCATTAGATTGATTGATTGATTGTTAGTGATTCCAGGCAATTTCTAAGGTTAGAAGTCCCGTAAATATTGTGCATTTCCCTCTCACTCTCTCTCTCTCTGTCTCGGGAGGTGGCAGTTATATTCTCCCGCTGGATGGCGAGATCTGGCGCCGAGCAACCGTCGGGTAGCGGGATTTCCCTCAACCAGGTATCTCCCACCAGCGGGGCATCGCCCCAGCGGGGACAGGCTCTAAGCTCCCGGCCGGTCTCCCGACATGTGTAGTACATGTTAGTGTGATTGTTAGTGTATATTGTAGTGCATGTTAGTGTGTAAGGGGCGGGGTTAAGACAAGGAAGCGAATGGAAACATCGCGCGCGGACCGTGGCCCGTTAATTATGGTACTGCTCCGGCATTCGCTTGGTGTTGATCGGAGAAACCTCGGAAAACCACCGATCAGAGCAGCCGGCTGCTGTAATTGTCCACACAGCAGCTGAATTCGACTGAGGTGACTAGCTTATGTCGGAAATCCTACCACTGTCGGGACTAGAACCTAAAACCTCCCGGTCAGAGGCACTGCTGTGACATCAGTTGATGCTCTGAGCCACCTCTTCCTGTTATTCGGTAAGATCAATCAAAGGCACCTTCGTTAAATCGTTCTAAATAGCCACACTTTCCACATTCAAATTCCATCTGCATTTTCAACCCCCAATTTATGACAGTTATCAACATTTGCATGCGCAAGCAGCCCGCTCGCGCGAAAGCACGCAGGACACGACGAAGCGCAAGCGTTGGCAGCAATGCAAAGGCAAATAATTGGCATTGAATGACGCGCTTTCCAATCACAAACACACTTCAAACAAGTTCAATACGCTTTCGAGGTTTGAGATGCATATTTTCGTTTAAATTATGTTAAATTAACGAAGATGAAAATATGGCTTATATTGGTAATTTAAAAAAACAAACAAAGATCGTTCCGATTAATTTTTTTAATTAAGAGAAGATGAAAAGTCGTGCATTTGGGCGATTTTAAAATAAATCAATCTCCTGTGAAATATGAAGCTCATATGGTGAGAGGAAGTTTTAGTTTTCTTATCCCTTCTTTGAAACTGGAATTGCCGTTTATAAGGAGAGTGAGATAGAAGGACGAACGGAAAGCAATTTCACACAAGGTGGAGAGAGCATTAAATCTTCAGAAAATGTTTGTAAAATGAAATATACACTGTTTCAATGGAAACCCCAGTAGTGAAACGAGAAAAAATGAACAGGATGGCTTTCAGTACGGTGGTTTTAGTACTATAGTTTTTTGCTGTATTATTTCAAGTGTCCAAAAGTCTCTTTTGGACTCGCTGACCTGAAAGTTGTATTTTATAAGTCCTCTGCACTCATATCAGAAGTCTTAGCCTGCAATGGGAGGTATGAGATGCAATGGGATGGATGATAAATTTGAAATATCCCCGAGGCGTTATTTACACATATGTAAATTATTGCTAATTCTGAAATATGCGACATGTATTAGTCAACTCTCGCATCATTCGGACACACTATAATTCCAACTTCACTACAAGTCATTACACCAATGTAAATGCTTTCCTAATTTCTAACATTTTCGTCCATCGTTTGGGGCAGACGATGCCTTTCGTTAAGCACTGCGAGGGCGGGCAGCGGGGG
>BOPP01000055.1:5354056-5383967 GCA_017312745.1 Gryllus bimaculatus
GTCCCGCTCGTTAGACCTCGGAATGAACCCGTCCTCAAGGGGCTTACGTCTAATACCAGGAATCAAAACATCCTCGCAAAGGCACACGCGGACGTTGTCTGTCTGAGCTGGCTCAATAACCATTGACGGGGCCTACCAGCGGCGGTCCCGTCCTTGCGGCCACGGGCTAGCGGGTACGTGTGATTAGTGCACAGACATACCTAAGCCGTATTCCGGTCTTCTAAACCTGAGAAGTGAGCTTTCTCATTGTCACACAGCAACAAATACTGGGACACTGCAAGGAAAGTGCACATTATAATCTGCGCCAACCGGGAATCGAACCCAGGGTCGCGTCATGGAAAGCGAGTTCGCTGAGCAGGGAGGTACCCGCGGGGCCGCTCCTGTAGTGTCCTTCGTAAAGAAAACCTCAAGCGTTTGCTGCCCTGCAAATGATTCATTATTAAAGGACTTGGCTCATGAAGACTTTCTTCCAAAGTGACAATGGTAAGCACAGAGGGGAAAATTCCAACGATTTTTGAGGATACCGCGATTGAAAACGAACAAGGCAAACAAATGACGATATCGTGGTCTCCAAAGAGTCAATATTTCATGCAGTTTTCATTTTCCCCATCTTTTGTAAAAGTTATATGCTTTATTGCATTCTCTTTTTCTAATGTCAAGCTTTCCGACGTAATTTTCAGGTAAAAATAAATTAATTCTCACCCATTTGATGTGTTCAAGAATTATATGTACACATAAGTATATACGAACACACTTTATTGTTCCAAACATATACCGAACACCTTTATTTTGAAGCTGCTTCCCAATACTTCAACAGCCTACCCAATGGCAGCACTGAATACGTAGACACCAACTTGTCTCGGCGGTCTCCATTTTTCGGTTTGAGGGACCCATAAATCACGGATTCTGGCTACACCACGTGTTGGCTATTTTCCCCCTAAATTTATCAGCCGGATTTATCCTAATATTCATTACCAGGACCTTATAATAAGAATTTTTGAGGAAAATTCGTGATATTTTCGCGCAGTACTAGAGAGAAAGCTACATAGCGTCTTTTATATCTCGGGTGGTCGTAAGTTCTGGGTATGGAAGGGTTGTTTGGGGTTGGAGGCAGAGGAGTAGGATTTATTTTGTTGCCTGAGGGATGGGAAGGACTTTGTTGACATGTCAGGAGGGGGGTGATTGGGTAGAACTTTATACTAGCTTGGGAGTCAGGTTGTTGGAGTGGAGTGTAGCGATTGCTCAGGGGCAAGGATTGGGTTTGGGGAGGGGGATCAGTCCGGGAGGGTTTGGTGGCCAGTTGAAAATCATCTTCGGTCATTAGTCTTGGGTTCCTGTCAGGGGAAGGGTTCGCGCAGTTGAGGTACCAGATGTAGCGGGAGATCGCGCTGTAGCGGTTGTCAGCTGGGTTACCATCTTTGGTGATGCGTCTTCATCGATAGTCCGTTTGGTTCGCCGCTTGTTTCCGTCAATTGTCCCGGTCGAAGCTGCGCCTCTTCTCGGAAGCGCCGGTAGCTCTCCGCAAGCGCTCGCCGGAACGATTTGCGCGACACCAAGGACAGGTCAGCCGTTATGTGTGGCGGGTTGCATCTATGTACAGTCTCCAACACCACGTGGTCAGCTGGGTCGTAGTGGGATGTGAGTTTATTTATGGCTGGGCCGCTTAGCAGCTAAAACAGAATACGAGAAGGTCAATATTGCAGTCAGTGAGGTTGGTCCTAACTGCACAGGCGCTGCTCGCTCAATGAAGCTGAGATACAACACTCGTTACAGGCACATTTAGTCTTTAAGCATAATACATTCCAATTTTCCAAATAAGAACGAATACATTAAATAACACTTTTAAACACATATTATATTCATTCTTTGTATTCCATATATTCTCTAATTGTGTAGGAGTTATGCAGTCAAAATATTTTACTCAGCACTTACACTTGTGTATCGATTTAAATATTAAAAAGCTGGCTGGGTTTCTCAGTGCGAAGCCACCCGCCTTTCACCAAGGAGGGCCAAGGTTCGATTCCCGAATAATCTCATGTGGAATTTGTTCGAAGAAAACGCGTTCGGCTGCTTCACAAGGGCTAGTCCAACCCTTGTGAAGTGCCATATCTCTATCTTAATTCCTTCTTGATTCTGGCCGCTAGATAGTGACGAAGGAGCGCGTAGTAGGAGGCGCGAACGCGGAGACTACCTGGCGGCCCTCTCGACAACTGACTGCGACGAGGCGTGATATAAAGACTTATACAAGTAATGAATTATTAGTACTTAGCGCACTGTAACGGAGAGTAACTTCCAAGGGCAAAGCGCTCAACGCCCCTCAAGAGCTTGCACACTTGTTGCGTCAATTCAGACGCAACACATTTAAAAAAATGTTAATGTCATAAGGCACTGTGTTATAAAATAATGTTCATATTTCGTATGTGACTTTTTCTGTAGCGAGCTCTTGATTATGACATCTGATAAATATGTTTACTACGTCGTGTGTTGTAGTTATAGATAGGAATATTGAAGATATGTTCGCGCCCTTCAGTAAGAGTTTTTTTTACAAAACGTTCTCGTAATGGAAGAGACACGACACTGATACAATTTCTATCTTTAAAAAAGTGTGGCTTACAAGAATTACGTGGTTGCAATTTGCTTACAATTCTTTTCTGTTATATATCGCAAAGTATCACAACGACCACTACGAAGGATGATTGAATTTGGAGAGTTCAGTCAGCCTTACATTTACATTTAATGGCGTATTAAAATTATTTATATGAAATGGAAAACTCTTCACTTTACTATTAATGATTACTATTAACTTCGTTTACTATTAGGTTCACTATTAATTCGTAATTAAAGAACCAATTTCAAACAAGAGATAGTGTACTAGTTACCGTTTCTTTGTTCCAAAACGAAACGACATACATAAGAAAAATACTATGGCTGTTTCTGTAGATTTTTATTTTCTAAATCCATGCCGACAATCAAATGAGGCTTCGTATTTACTGGTAAATGGCTCGCTTCATAGGAATCATAAGTTGCAATGCTTAGAAATGAAACAACAATTTCATTTGGTATGGTTTTTTCAGATTTATTTTCGGATTATCTTTTATCCCTAGTGTTTTAAAAGTATTACATTTCCGTGAAACATTTAATTTTCGTTTTTAAGAAGAAATCGCATATTAAAGTAAAATGAAAGCGTCGAAAAAGTTAATTATACTTGTAATTTGCATCATCAGTATTATAAACTGCTTCCCACAAATTCCTGCAACAATTAGACAATGAATATTTTATTTTACCTTTAGTAAACATTCTAAACACCCTTGATGGTATGAAATGATAATGAAAAAGCGAGAACGCTTCGTATTTACTGAGAAAGTTTTCCATTTGTACGCGCAAAATACATTGTTCTCGGATCGTTCACTTCTCTATCTTTATTTTTCAAACAACAATGTCTAGAAAGTTACTGGTTCATGAATAATACTATACTCCACATTAATTTGGTTTTGTTATTTGAATTTCAAATATCCTGATCAGGTCTCATGATTTTAGCATGACATAAGTTTTCTTAACAATGATTTGTATTTTTGGAAGTAGAAGTGGAAATCACGAGAGAGGTTTTAATGCTTAGAAATTGAATAAAAAATTATTATATGTCGGTGTTTTTCAAAACTTAGAGAAACTTTTTTACGTGCCAATGGTAAACTTTCTTAGTAAACAAGACGCGTTTTCAGATTGTCGACATGGGTTTCGAAAACCAAAATCTACGGAAACAGCCATATTTTCTTTTCTTAAAAATGTCGCCTCATTCATGGATCAAAATGAAGTATCTATTGGAATATTTTTAAATCTTTCAAAAGCTTTTCACGTCATTGATCATAACATTTTACTTTCAAAATTACCTTCGTGTGGAATCCGTGGTATTGCTCTAGATTTGTTATGTTCGTATTTAAAACAACGATCTCAGAGAGTTGAAACATACTGAAATATGGAACATTATATACACACCTCTCCGATTCTTTGCCACGTGCATGTATGCATGTAATTGTACGAATAATAAGCAAATCCCACTCACGTGATTCTTGTAAGCCTCTCTTTATCAATTTAGGTATCTTACCATTACTTTGTCTCTTGATATATAAATAAGTGGTTTTGACAAAAATGACTTACTTATGAGGACGGGAATGTATTTTCAGCAAAAAGTCTATACATACAACACTTGATATTAAAAAAAAATATGGTCGCTTTATAACGTCAAGGTCTTCAGCAACCCAACACTCGATATTGTAATCATTTTCATCAGGCGACAGTATCAACTTCTCAATACAAAAAATTCACATACAACACAAGTACATTATTTTACAACCCCTTGCCAGATGACATGAATCGATTAAATTCGATGCAAAAATTATAAGTCTCAAGTAAATTTTTTTCTGCTGCACAACTGTTTGTATACAATTAGAGACTACACTGAGCATCCAAAAGGAAAATAATATTAATTTTAACAATGACATTTAGTGTATTATTTATTATTTGGATTGTATAATTCTAACTTGTAACGACTTGTAACAAGTATTGTACTTCAGCTTCTGGATCAATGACTTCCATCTCGACCAGGCTTTCGTCCAGTTTCCTTGATCCTTGAGCAAATGCTGAGATGGCCTCTTGTTTTGTTTCTGAACATAAACGTTACTTCAGATTAACGTCTCCCCGTCGCACGTCACACTAAGTATTTAACTGTTTTTGACGCAAATAAATAAAGTAAATAAATTTGTTTGATATTTCTTGATGTTCAAATACCTCATGTTATTGATTAATACCTCATGAGTATTAATTTCACGTTAAATTTTCGATTTACTTTTTTAAGACGAAATCAAGCATTGAAGTCAAATGACTTGGCCTAAACAATAAATTGTGTTTATCGTTTGTATCGCCGCTCAGCCAAGTGCTCCGCAGAGAAGCCTGCTTTCTCCCTGCTCTTTGTCGGCAGAGGGAGCAGATTACGTCTTTTATCGATCGGTAGCAAGCCGCACAGTGAGTCGCGTCATGTTACTTCGGGGTATTTTCCATTGCTGGAACTAAAAACAATTCACTGCTCTGGGAAATATATTACGATAGAACTAGCGGTGATGCTAAAGCACATACTATCTCGCATTGTTTCTAAATGATCCGCAACATTATACTACTACATAAACTTGCAAAAGTGTGTTTAAGCAACAAATATTTTTTCTGCCCCGAGATTCGAAATCAGATCCTCAGAGTTATCGACCGGCACTCACACCACTGCGCCACAGAAGCGCCGCCTGAGATATTCTGCAAAAGGCATAAAAAGTAAATGCTCATTCATGTAAAAGAACTTCAACAATTAAATTTTCGTTAGAAACTCCCAAAGCCAGCAGTTCGTTCAGATCAATCGAAATATCAATTTTGAAGAAAACCAGCTGAACGGGTTTGGCGCTACGTTGTCCACAGACGGTCAGTCAGAACCAACAAAACAGGGATTTTGGCCACACCATGAGTAAGAGGATTTTTTTTTCAAAATTTAGCAACAAGATTTATCCACTATTTTCATTTCCAGATCCCGACAATAAGGTTTTTTTTCTGGCGAAAGTTCGGCGTTTTCTGGCGCAAGATTACATAAGTTTCTCTTCTTACAAGGACTCGCAAGGTGAGAAAGTAATAATAATTTCGGAACCATTAGCGATATCTAAATTAATCCCAATGATTCTGGTTATATTGAATTTAAATTTAATGATGATATATTCATTATTTCACTTAAATCAGTTCATACATATGCCCAGAAAGACGAAAAATTGATTTGATTATGCACAAGGTATCGATTATCGAACAAGGTATGTTAAACATAGTTTAAAAGTTGAAAATTCGAAAATCACATACATACACTTCCAGTTTATTAATCTTAATTCATTCTATTTGTGATTAGATTTGCTTCAAATGATTTTTAATAAAATTTCTGGAATTCTCAATTATTTTCTGAAGCAACAGATAATTGTGGCAAATATCTTCTCAGAACAGCGAACTTCCCCTCCGAAGAATCCATACACACAAATAAGCTATCTCGTCCACCCGGGCAGTGCATGAAATTTACACCTATGTAATGTGCGGTTTCAGTTCAAGCATTAGGAAGCCGAAAAATCGAGAAAATAACATTTGGGCGACAAAAGAAGGTATATAGGAAGAGAATAAGGCAAAACCGGAATCCTATTTCTGACTGAATAAATTAGAAAAGTAACTACTGCGAGAAAATCTGGGCCTTTCTATGGTACCACTACTTTGTTTATTTTATTTATTTATTTATTTATTTATTTATTTATTTATTTATTTATTTATTTATTTATTTAATTAATTACAACAAACTCTGACGCAAATATCTTTATCTTCAAATTTGAGTTTTAAAAGGTTTTTGCAATTTGCAAAAAAACTAGCAATACCCGCAAATGGTACCAGCACAATATTTCTTACCGTCCCTTATTACACACGTGAAGAAAATATAAAGAACCATTTGGAGCGCATTTTGAGATTTTTCTAAAAATTTCAAACTCAAAATGTGCAAAAAGCACTAACTTGCCGCTACAATATTACATAACCTTTTTCAACTGTTCTAATTTTGTACTACTGTTGTTTTTGTGTGATTAGAAAATCTCTATCTGTAATTTTGTAGTTTTAATTTTTTGTTGAAATTTTTGAAAAATCTGAAAAATCACCAAATATGAAACCTTCTCTTAAACGTCTTTTGCACTATTCAACAAACACAATTTAATCAAAATATTTGGAGCTGCTTTTTAAAATTTTGAAAAATCTTACGATCTTGCAAACTAGCTTCATACTTTTCTAACCTTGCTCATGAATATATTCCCTATCATCAGCTGGTACAGCTTCATCAAACGTTTCAGAAACATAATCAATACTTTTACAGGCATTATCACTCACATTAAAACCCTTTTCTTTGAACACGAGTAGAAAACAGGGTCGTAAGGATTGTCAGCCATGATATCATTTCTACCGTTGTGGCAGTACCTTCACTAATCAAAATATTAAATTCAGTTGTACCGCCCAGTAGATGCAATTAATCACTTTCTTAATTCTTCCATTGAAAAAGATGGTCTCAGTCTGTGAAAATGGAGCACTCTACTAATTTTCTTGAATAATGTCACTTTCACCCTTCTGATTTCGACCCATTCATATAATGGTACTTTACAAATTTTCAAAGATAAAACCGCTCACATTTCTACGTTGATTCAAACATCAGAAGATTGAGAGGTTCTTCTTCCCCAAACAGACATATTGAAATATATAAAATTAACATATTTTATGTTGTGTTATCTTACTGTATAAAGAACATAGGATCATCAATATATATCCAAAACTTACTTTTTGAGAAGCATTGTGTATTATAGCGCCGCAAAGTTATTTACGTTCTTCGTCAGTGTACTTGTCATATTCAACAGCGCGATTAACCGTATAATGTTGTTGCAAATTAAACTTCATGTGATTAGCAGTTTTCGCAAAATAAGCATTTGGCATAGGTGCCGCAATATGTGAAAAGATAATTTTCTTCCCGTGCTGCATTGAAAAGTGTCGGTTTGGACGCTCTGGTCTGCGAAGTTATGCCGTCGACATCCGTGTGTCCGCGAATTAATTTTTCGAGACACTGTGACAGAGGTTATCGCAAGCCGCCCTACGCCCGGGCTCAGGTGTGCTCTTGGTAGCCGACACGGCTTTGCGCTTCCGTTTGCTCTGCTTCAGCAGCCCTCGTTTTCTGATTCTTGCGACAAGGAATCTATGAATAATTATATATTACTTTTCTTAAAAAAATCTGCCGACCTGGATGGAAGAGGTGTCTATGAGCATGTACTGACTCAGCGCTTCGGTCCGAATGGCCAGGGGGTCGAGTCCAACCTTGGGAGAATTGTTTGTCACTTGTCTCTCATGTATGTGTGGTCGCGGAGGGACCGTTGTGTTTACCCCTCAGATCAAAGGAGCCCGCAAGTGTGTTGACAGTGCCGTTTTAACGCATGGGCGAAACTGGCGACCTCCGTCACTTAGGGTAGTCAAAATATTATAAACATACACGCCGTTCAATTCTATATATTATATTTATTTATTGGTAGAAATATCAAGTTCACTGTTTCATTGTAATAAGTTCAAATCTCGGAGTCAAGTTAATATGTATCTTATTGGCCAATGCGTTAACCTGCTGCTGGTTCTAAAATAATAAATGCCAGCCCAACTGAACACTCAAATATTACTATTACAAGTCCCTACAGATTATTTTACAACATAAATCTGTTTTCTTAATTGAATTAGATTAGAATAAAATATCAAATATTTTAATATTAATTTTTTATATTTCCAAATGAAATCCCTAATAACGCAACATAAGAGATTGAGAGGAATTCCTGTTGCGAACTTTACGAAACAGGTTTCTTTCCTGTATTTAATTCAGCTATGCTCCCCCTCTCAACATAACTACCATTACAACAACCATGGCAGCAGTGTCGGCCATGAAACTTTGAATATACGCAAATTTACGACAGTTATTCAAATCTCGTAACTAAATCAGAGTTTATTTGATTTCTTCCCCGTTCATGTAAATTCACAATACATATTTTGGAATACTCTTATTCCCGTTGAATAGCCGTTGGTGACGGATATATTCATAGGGATTGGCCACTGACATCTTAGCTGCGGCATGCTTATCTCGCAAGAAGTAGACACATTGTCAATTTTCAAGGCGAAAGCAAAAACAAACCAAATAAAATCTAATAAGTCAAATAGAAATAAATATCAAAAAGCAAGAGCTGAAATGGAGAAACGTCTAGTGGTATCATATAATTCATCTACGACCACTTTTCTCACTTTTCTTACGTTATAATTTCATGCTATTGATTTTCAATTCTTGCTTTGTAAGTAATAACGAAATTACCTCTGCTCTTGGAGCTTTATATTACTTTTTCTTCTCGAATGAAAGGTACAAGCCGGTAGCCGGTTATTGTAGAGAAAATGAATCGCTTAAAGGTCCATATGACAGTTTTTGCATTTACGTTAAAAATAAGATTCTATCAACTTGACTGAATAAAATGTGTATACCGTTGGAAATGTTTTTGAAATATTTGTAGTACATTTATCTACGCTAAAATTATATTACTTTGCATCTACAGGCCTCCAACAAAGAGAACAGTAGATAATATTATGTTCTTAAAAAACAGAAGGTATAACTAAACAAAGTCAGCAATCGCTCTTTTGAATCCATTGTTGAATCCAGAGATTTTAAGATTAATTTTCTGGTCAAATCTTATGAGAATGAGCAGTTTCTCAAGTTAATTCACTCCTTCAGTTTAGATCTTGGATTATTGGATAACACAATTCTTGGATAACCCAAGGGATTAAGACATTTTATAAAAACAAACGAATTCTTTCTCTTCAATTTCTAAGCATCACAACGTATCCCAAGATTTTCTCCTCTACCAAAAAATACAAATAATTGACAAAAGTCATTAGGCAGGCTAAAATCATGAAACATAATCAGGATATTTTGAACTCAAATAATAAAACAAGAGCAATGTTGAATATGGTAAAAAAATCGACCAAATCAACTAGAAACCATGTGGAGAATGTTGTTTTAAAAACGTACAAACGAGAATAACGATAGAAATGAGAACGATCCAGGAACAGTGGTTAGTCTCTTTAACCAATACTTTTCGAGAATTGCTTCGTGTCACCGGAAGGTCACGCGAAGTGCGCAAGTATACGTACGTAGGCTACTTGCCTAGTGATTCCAGCGTAAAAAATCCATATTTGGGGACAATAGAACCACACTGGTCCAAGTGACATTTTGTGCTTTTTTTTTTATCTTTTCGCATGTATACTTGTGAGACACAATAAATTTCCATACCACAGTAATCCAAGCGCAAAACCATTATCTTCTGTACGAACTTCTCACTCTCCCACTTCCCTTCTCCCGTTCCCTTTACCATACACAAACGTGTTTCCCTCATTTTCTGTAAATTATGAAAATGCCACTATGATCAGTATAGTTCTCTCCGCGTCATTTATGCTAACCCGTACCTCTTACAACCGTCCTGCCCAGGCAGGACACGACCTGCGACCACAATGGTGTTGAATCTGGGACCCTCTAGACATAAGGATTAATACAGCTTCATTTCTTCCTACAACTGTTTCAAATTGAAGAGCAGTGCCTATTATTTCTACAACCACAGCGAATTGTTCACGTGCACATAGAAAGCTTACGAGACTTCCGTGGAGATTAGAGGCAAAAGAAGCGCAATATTTCGGAAAAGCTACCCGTGGACGTACGCTGCCGCCCGTTGATACGCCGCGTCAGTCGTCAAACTCGCCGGGCGTCTAATTCGTCACCTGTCCACAGCTCCGCCCCCGCGTCCTCAGCAGCGCTTCTCCCCACCACGCGCACAGCGCCTCGCTGCGAAACTCGAATTCATTGCAAAACGTCAAATATCCACGACCTTCATTCCCCAAAATCCATAAAATATTCTATGATTTAGTCGCGGAAAATGCTGAATAAAAGACTCCCTACGTCACATACAGTGTTTACTGTTTTTTGACCGAATAAATCTAAATCTAAAGATAAGCGCTTCGGCGCCGTTTGCTTCGACGCGATCTTCGAAGTAAGGCAACTAGGCAAGGCAAAGACTAGGATGGGTTGATTAATTTTATTGATTGTAAGTGATTTCGGATGCGTCAACTACTAAGGTCACGAGTACCGTAAGTGTAGTGCATGCTTTTTCCTGGGGAGGGAGCGTTGGTCTACCCTCTCTCTGTATGACGAGATCCGACATCTACCTACCGTCAGTAGCGGGTGTTTCCCCAACCAGTTATGTCACACCAGCGGGGCACCGCCCCAGCCGGGACAAGTTCTAAGCTCTGACCGGTCTTACGGCATGTGTGATATTGTAGTGCATGTTTATGTAAGGGGTGAGGATTTGTTAAGAAAGAGGTGGGGAAGATCGCGCGCGGTTCGTCGTCCGTTTGTGAGGGTATTGCTCAGGCATTCTCCTGGTGTTGATCGGAGAAACCACGGAAAACTACCGATTAGCGCAGCCGGCCGCTAGAATTCTCCAGATTGCGACTGAATTGGACCTAGCTGACAATCTAGTGTCGAAAATCTTGCTACCGTCACGACTCGAACACAGGACCTCCCGGTCAGAGGGGCTGCAGTGACATCAGCTAATACCCTGAGCCACCTCTCCTGGTACTAGACTGGGACAGAAACGAGATGGGACGGGGAAGGACGGGACCGAGAGAGACGTGGTTGGCAACTTGGCGGGCAACACAATCACCAACGGAAGCAACACGGCGAACAAGGATAATTTTATTAGTTGCAAGTGGACTGCTGTTCGGTGGCAAGTTTCAACTGCAATAATTTTTAAACACAATTCTAAAAATAACACAATGAGTAATACAATAACAACTTGAAATTTTGCTACAATAAAAAAGAAATTTTAACATAAATATTAATAAATTAATAAACATATACATTGCAAATATGACTGAATATACTGTAGATACTAACACTTCTGCCAATACTCAGGATTGTATACTTGCACAATACTAAGAAACAAGATTGTTATTTATATTTTACAGATTACTTTTAACATTATTCCTACCAAATATCATTAGTTATTTAAATTATTTTTAAATTTAGTCAACGTTGAAGGACATTGAGACAGTGCTGCAAGTGAGCTACTCAAATCTCCTATCGGTTTGTTCGCAAATGACAACTTGACTACATCTTGCTTTTTCTCCTGAATATTGTGACGTCGGAAGAATCTTTAGAAATGACAGATAACAGATTAGCTATTTACAAAGGTTTATTTCCAATATTATTTAGAAATAATAATAAATTAAAGAATCTATACTCAGCTCTGGTAGACTGAGGTACGTATGAGCGATCCCTTACTACATGCAATAATTTGCCCGACTCGTGGCCCTCTCCACTAATCAAATAACGACGCGCGGAGCGCACCACCCCGTGACATCTGTCACAAGTGCAATAGAGATTCCACTACGGCTTCCCGACACACGGGTTGCCCCACGAGCAGCGCTCGTCAACGCTCCGTTAGGAGTGCACGTTTTTTGTGCATTCGCGTGACGTCTCCCACTCTGCTCACACCCACCCACAGGACTCGCACTCTGGGTTTTACACGGTCAGCTCCACGTGTCTCGCGACAACAGGCTGCAACCAACATCACCCGACGCCACGCGGTTCCGACATTCGACCTGGCTGGGATTGCTCAAATTACCCAAATGGCCCAAATGGCGACATTCGACCTGGCTGGGATTGCCCTATTCCGAGAAGTTCTCAAAATACTTTTGATATGTTCTACACATAATGTGTATGCCTTTCTTAGCCCCCACCCGCTCGTGACACCCAGCGGCGTATGTCTAAGCTCTAGTCCTCAAGACTTCTTCGCTTACCTTCCTGCTTCTAGTGAGGTTCATTGGTAATACATTACAATATTATACTAGTGGTCATTTCTGCCAATATGCGGTGCCCTCATTTGAAGCCTCCTAATTTCTTCGTAATATTTCCTCCTAATTTCTCTCTGCTTCCCAACTAAGAGTAGATTCAGTGTTCAAATGTTCACTTTTTGAGTAATGATGTACATGCTAATTCATTGGACTTGTTATTTATTACTTTTATCGGCGTTTCCTGTTGGCGGTTGCCTTTTATTTTGCAGTTCAAGTTTTTTATATTCGCTATTAGGTCGTCGTTCATTCTTCTTTCACGCGTGGCTTCAATTATTCCTGCATTCCAGGTTTTACAAGGCCTTTCTCTTTTCATGCTTTCTGGAGGTGTCCAATCGAATACACTCTTTTGCCATCTTGAATTTAACATTCATCTTAGATACCATTGCAGAGTTTTTCCTCCTAATCTATCTACAACAGATTCACTTTGATCCATCCGTTCCCCGATATCTATATTTATAATTTTTTGCTTTCTAGGATTTCGGCATCTCCTTCGTAGTCCATCCATTTCTACTGGACACAATGCCTGCTTCTGACGTTACGTCAGGTTCAACTTCACCATAGGTTAGGATACTTTCAATAATAGTCCTTAAAATCTGTTTGTTCTTATGTGAATTTTTCGACTTCATAACAACACATTAAACATTGTAATGGATTCTCTTTTTTGTTTAATGAGGTCATCAATGTCATTGTCACTATTTCCAGGCTTATGCAGGGTGCTACCCAAGTACTTGAATTGTTCAACCAACTTAATCCTTCCTACTCTTTAAACATCATTCTCCTCCGACTATCAGACACTCAGCTTTCTTCAAATTTAATTTAAATCCACCCTGCACATAAGCCTGTACTTTTTTCGGGTGACATATTTCGTATCATTTCCTAAGCGATGACTTCTTATTTCCTCCAGTAAATTTCTCATAACTCTGTGAATACTTCGCCGAGTTTTCCAGCTGAATTCACATGTTCTTTCAGAGCTAACTTACTGTTTAAAATGATTTCCAGGTACCTACAACATTCTGTAATTAAAACCACCTGATTCACGAAAGAATAATTCCACTTTGGTGAAGTTAGTAACCAAGTAAATGTTATTCATTTACTTTTAGAAGCATTCATTTCCATTAGATCATTTTATTATTTCATTTTCGCCCGTTTGAAAAGTGTATCGATATCAACAAGCTGAACATGTTGACATGTATCCTCCGTTATATCTCTGACAAGAATGCAATCATCTGACGCGACATTTGATATTTTATGTAACGCAGTTTATGAAGGCTATCATCATCAGAGGCCCTATAACACTTCCCACCACACATATTTGTGACACCTGAGTACGAGACATTTTGTGAGCGGCCTTTAATGAATTCGTTAATCCAATTTACTACTCTTTTATCCAGATCCGATGACGCTACTTTGCGTAAGAGAATATCGCGTGGAATGAGATCAAAGGCTTTTGTGAAGTCAATAACAACTGCGATTATTCTGTCACCTCTATCTATTGAATCAGATTTCATGTGATAATGGTAATTAGTTTGCTTTTGCAAAAATGCCTCACCCGAAAACCATTGTGCCCACCATTTATCTAACCTGTACTACTCCATTCCGTCCTTATGTAATATGTAATAACAATTATTATGCACATACTACTTGCATTATTTCGATACTATTGATGTTAAGATAATAGGACCGTAATTCTACACTGCGATTATACCCACCTTTAAAGATTGACACAAATATTGCTCTTTTCAGTTATGGAGGTTGCTCTGATTGTTGATGGACACGTGCAATACCTCATATAATGACTTCACTCAAAATTCGAAGATTTACCAAGGTACATTCTGGGGACTTCTACATTTAACAATTTAGGAAATAATAAATGTTTTCGTACTGCTTTACTTTTTATCATAAAATGGGAGCAATCACCAATTCGTTCGATACTCACCTCTACATCTGTATTGTTTGCTAATGAGAAAACGTACGCAAAGAAAGCATTTGTTAATTCTGATTACTCATCATCACTAAATTATAATCATTCACTGTTTCTTCCTATGGCCGGAATTTTTGTAGTGATTCTTTTGCTGCGTAACCATTTAATCATATTAGCATCATTTGCTTCAGATCCTATAGTTTTTTTCAAAACTTGCCTGGTGCGTCTTGTCTCCTCCGCTATTTATTTCAACTAAGACTTGTGTCGAGAGTGAGAAGCATATAATTTGCCACCGTGGAACACTTTTCTTACACGATTCTTCTACCGGCATATTTTACTGTTGGAATAAGGCCTTGGAGACGAGCCTTGATCCATAAAACGTCTGAGTATGAACGTCTTTGAATTTAAAACTAATTCCGCGCCGGTTTGCACTGACCAGGCGCTAGCCAGCCGGGTGTTTGCCAGCCGGGCGCCGGCTGTAGAGTATGTTCAAAAACACATTTGAATTAACGGATTCGAGAACCTATGGACATCAAAGAAGTCGCATGTACACAGAATGCCATATCTAAACATAGATTAAGATTTCTCCATACTTTTGAGTTCCAAAATCTGAAAATTGTATACCGTAAGCCTACAAGAATTACCAGACATATATAAAAAAAACTTAATAAAATAATAAATTCCAATGTAGAATGTTATTTATTTACTTTACATGATTCGATCTTCAAGAAATTACAAAACAAAACTTCAATTCAGACTTTTTATCCTAAAGTAGGTTTGAATTATATTATGATACGGTTACTCACCTTATCGTGAATTCTTATGTTTTGTACAATTGAGTTTTCATAATGTAACTCATACAAAATTGACAAATATAGTTTTATTGTTACTATTAAGTTAAGCTGATGTACTTGAAGAAGCAGACTCATCGGTCTGCAAAATGTTGTACTTTACATTTTATAAAGTACAAGTTTGTAAATTCAAGTGCATATATTAAACACATTATGCCTTTCTTTGACTACCCATAATTAAAGAATACAATAATCTATTATATTTTTAGCACTAGGAAGTGAGACGATGGTCAAGTGTTCAGATCAATTTGTGAATGCAACAAAGAATACAAATTATTTTCTCCTGACTACATCTGCTACTGCTGACCTTAATCATCATTAAGTGAGTTGTTTACCTAAAAAAAATAGGCAGTAAGGCTGACTAAACAATTTTATATGACAAACAGGATTTTACCATTTGTATCATAAGTAAATATTCTTTTGATCTACTTGTTTATGCCAGTCACAATATTCAACGTGAAAGCGTGTTCAAAGTGATTCAACGTTCAATATGCACGTGGAGCCAAAGTAAATTTCGTTTTATAAAAAGGGCAATAAATAATTTGGTAAAATTGTTTTAAATTTTCCATTACCTACTACTGATATGTTAATAGATTAACTTCATAATTTATCTAGATTAGATTAATATTTTAATAACTTTAACGCAAAAAAATATAATCTTGGGAGCATCTATACCTGAACCAAAACTATTTGATAATCAACCATACAGAAGGTTTAGAATATTTACTACTACTTGGTTTATTGTATTAAACCTTTATGTAATCAGATTATCCGTCTTATGAAAAAAAATGTATATTTCATTGCACAATAATGTCAGTATTATCCTATCATAATCTGTGTATTACCCTATTCATAGTTCCAGCTGGGTTGGCTGTGGTCAACTTCAAATTCTTCCAACAACGTCTTGTCAGACACCAATCCAGTAGTTTCAGCAATAGCTGGCATTATCTTCCGTCGACAGAAACACACGAGTTTACACTACGCCCGAAATAACTAGAAAGAAATATTGCCAACATCAGAAATATGTATTGCCGCAGTGTTTACATTGGCTACATTTCTTGCGAAATACTGTTGCTCGCCATTTTCTTGCTAGTGTAAATGTAACATCAGAAGCTGAGGTGCAGTATTGTTACAGGTTGTTTACAATTCTACACTTCAAATCGTATCTAATATTCGTACATTTAATATAATAGTTAAAATATATACCTACACACAGTCGTATTATTTAATGGTGCTGATGTTGTATATATTATGAATTATATGTTAAGCCTGTGCAATTCCTTTCGGACAAAGACCTCTTGAAAGTCAGGGATAGGTTCTGAGTATCCCTCAGAGACTTCAACCAATAATGTTTTACAAAAATTACCTTAATCATTATAATAATTAAAAGTATAAAAGCCTACATTTATTTGTTTAGTCTTTTGAAATTTAACTTAGATCATTTGCATGCATTCAGTCGTATTTTACTTGGTCTTCACTATGTTACTTACTTTTATCACTTACAAATTGTTGCTGTTTTTCTTCAATGATTACACTGTCTCTTTAAGTGTTTAAAGTTTGTTGCTATTTTTTTTGCACCGAAATCTATCTTGTGCTAGCCGTGTCCAATGTGTCCCTGTTACACATTGTATTTCACTGCACCATCCTGTCTTCGGTCTTCCCACACTCCTTGCGATTCGCGGATCCCACATGGTGATGGCATGGGCCCAGCTCGTTCTCTCCAATCTGTCAACGTGCTCTTCACATTTCCATGTCAATTACTTCGACATTGATTGAGCAGCAGTCGGTCATTTGATGTTGTATGATGATGTACGAAGGTCTCTCCAAAAGTTTTCAGAATGGGCAACAACTGAATTTCTGACAGAATCAAGGGTTAAAGCACTGTCTCATCCACCCTACAGTCCAGACCTGGGCCCGTGTGACTTTTTCTTTTCTCTTAAGCGAAAGAAAAACTTCGAGGTCATCATTTCGAGTCAGCTCAGGCTGCAGTGACTGCATATGAAGATCAGACTCGCAGTATCTCTAAAGAAGTGCGGCGATCGTCATTTGATAATTGGTTTAATCGGATGAAACGTTGCGTAGAGTGTGGTGGAGGGTACATCGAGAAGATGTGAAGGTAAGAACTTATCTCGATTTTAAATATAGTAATCTCAAAACTTTTGGAGTGAACCTCGTATACTTGACATTAAATAAATATAAATGGCGAACCGCGCGTTGAGTGATAACGGAGGGCCACGCTGTGCGCCCGGCTGGGCCGCTGAGTGCTGAGCGCGAGCTCATCGCAGAGCTTCCGCTCATCGAGGCTCGCCCTGGCTTCGCGCGCGGGGGCGTGTGCCGGCCCGCCACAGCGAGAGCGGACACTTCCGAGGAGCGACAGCGCACATGCATGCATTCACTCGATTACACGCGAAACGACGTGCTCATTCACCCGCGTCACATGGAACGCCGCCCAATCAGCGCCTCATTCCAGCTTCTGTTTACTGTTTGCAAACTTTCTCCGGCGTATTGCCGAGGCGCTGTGCTGCTCGCAGCGGGCCTATGTCAAGAGGCACAAGGTGCGAGCCTCCGATGGGAGGTGGGGGTGATGGGGTGCGGGGAGCGCGTGCGCCCGCGCCGCAGCGGTGGCAAGCGCGGCCGCACAAAGGCAAGTCACAATGCTCGCCTGGCGACAATGCCGCGGGGCTCATGGCGCCGCCCCGCCCCTGCCTCCGGCCTCCGCACGCCTCGCGCACCGCAGAAATTAGCCCCGTTTGTCGAGGCGGAGGACCGACCTTCCCCGCCCCCGCCCACGCCCTGCGGCGTGCTCGTTTGCGCCCGTGCCGGCCCGGCAGCAAAGCACGACCGTTCCAACCTCGGTGGGTGGCGTCACCAAGCGAAACGGAAAGACCGCTGCACGCTCACGAGCAGTGGTCATCACAAATATAATTATCCCGTAGTTAGGTCCTTAACAACTTTAAAAGGTATCGCTTTAGTTACTCCGTATTATTTCCGGTCTCCATGCCTGTTGCGGCTGCGAATATTGCTTTTGGAGTGGTGGGAGAGCTTTGAAGATTTGTGGCGAAGATCTGCGATACGTCCTTCTGACCTTTTCCAAAAGTAAAGATTCTGAAAACGACAAGTATTAAGACTGTTAGAACATCATGACATTAGGATAATTAAATATTGAATAAAATATCCGTGTAACCTTTTTCTGGGAGAAAGGAAATAGTTTTCGTTTCTAATTCTATTTCTATGCTATACCTATTTATGTATTTTCGTAAGCACGCTGTTTCTACCTACAAGCGCTCGTTCGCTGAGAATGCCATACCACTGAGCTTCGGAATCGCATGCGTAGTAATTCATCGATCAATGTAGTCGATACGCGCGCACTACCAGCTTTTCGCACGAGCGAGGCGCTTCGCCATGAGACCGCTCAGCTGCACATTTTTAACAACATGATCTTGTCGCGTTTTAACTAGAAGGCTGGTTTCCCCGAAATCCTGAAAATGTGCGGCGTTGCCTAGCGCACCCTAGTCCCCGGCGCCTGGGATTTGGCGTGTTTCCATCCCCGCCACGGCCATCTTAGCAAAAAAGTTTTATACGAGAAAATTAATTTCTTTCTCTTTGTAAGGTATTTGCGTTTTTTTGAGGGAAAATCAAGGCTATTTCGTACGCGCGCGTTTGAAGTGTATACTCTTTGCTATTGATTCGACCCAAAGAATGGTTATAAATGATTCAAAGTACGGCGCGAAATTTGAAATAATTTGATCACCTATGTGCAGACACCTTTGAGTGTCTACAGAAGCGCTACTCGAATGCAAGAATTGGGGTCTGACTGCCTGCGGTGACAAACGACTGACCTTTCACTACACCAGAGCCGATCGCATCCTTTGTCGCTCGCAGGTCGTTCATCTGTACTTGCTGCCCCTACAAGCAGCCAGCGTGGAGCCTGCTTCTGTTAGTTCGTTACCTTGCTTCCTTTCAACCTTCGTTGTGGTTTTAATTGGACGTTGAATGTTGGGGTGTTTTCAATAAGTTGTACTTTCACCCGTTACTACGTGCATTAAGGAAAATCTGCTATTTCCCATATCATTCTTCAATGACAGATCTTTATATCAAACATTGTACAAATTTTTAAGAATCTACGTTTTTGCATACTTTAGCTTGAAGTAAGGCCAATTTGTAAAGAAAATTCTTAAATTCTTAAATTTCGCTAATGTTTGAAGTCCTAATTATAATCTTCATGACTGATCACTATGTTGATAAAGTATTGTGCTTTAATTATGTGGATTATTATTTACGTAATTCTACATAACAATAATGTTAATTTTTCAACAATTGCCTCACAATCTAAATTTGAATTCACTGTATTTATGACTTAATAAGGTAAGCTTCCCAATCTGAATGCATTCGGCTTACATCATTTACATATTTCATGTTTAAAAATTTTAATGTAAATTCATTCAGTTGGTATATTTTTTATTAAAAAAATTATGTTCATTATTTACCTGATGATGGACACACACTAGCGCTCGGAAACGTATTTTCAAGACTCTTTATGAAATAAATTAGGTCTATGAACTGTTAATTTTATTTCAAATAAACTGATTGCCAATAATAAAGTGGAACCCGATTAATAAAATTTTTAAAACCGCTTCAAATATTATCTTATTATTCTCAGATAGAGTAAGCAACGCTTAAAAGTTTCGCAAGTCCCATTTTCGTTGAACTCTCAGCATGTTCGACAATTGCAAAATTTACAAATAGTGAGAGGATGTACATGCAGATGTAGCAACACTCGCAACTTCATTTAATTATTTTTTTTATATATTTATATTCTGATGAAACTACAAAGTTCAGTTAATGTTCAAATTTATATTTGCATTTACTGGCTGACAATCTGACTTAATCTAATTTACTAATAGCACTAACCTACATCTGACGAAGGGACTCAGAGCACCTCAACTCATCTTTTTGTTGAATATATTCAAGGATGCATGAAACGGATATGTGTTTTTATTCCAGTTTGACGTTCTGTACATTTACCTAGTTTGAGATTTCTGCTTTGGTGACCAATTGCAGGTTTGAGTGTAAGTTATTGGATGGATGGACAATATGCTGAATGCTGATTTGATGTTTAATTCGGTGTATAGTTGCTTGTTGAAGATGAACTAGGAAGAGGGAGCTGGGGTAATGAATCTTAAGAATTTGTTTGGTGTACTAGCAATATCTTTATGTTATGTTTGGCAGCATTTGTCCATATTTAGCAGGCGTACAGGGGTGGTCTGATAATGGATTTACATATTATAATGACATTGTTTAAAGACAGTTCAGTGTTTTTATCTATGAGCAATTTCAGTTCAAGTATTTTGATTTTGGCTTGGGGGATTTTGTTGTCTATGTGAGTTTTCCAGTTGAGGTTGGTGTCCAGATGGAGTTCCAAGTATTTAACTGCCTTATTATTAGGGGGTCCATGTAATTATATTATTATTTATTCTTAATGGAATGGGAGGAGAATATGAGTTGAATGTGACTTATAGCTTTGCGAGAAGTGCCTCCCTTTCTCTCCCCTGGTTTCGAGATGACTCAGGCAGTGGCGACCACAACAACGCGGCGGCCCGTTAGAAGTGCTGGTCCAGCCCGGCCAAGTGGGCCGTCCACGTGGCAAGCACTCCTGTACAGGACGCACCTCCTCTACATTTTTACTGAAGGTGCAACCACCTCGTTTATTCTCTTGTCTCCACAAACCATCTACCCGATATCACTCGTATTCTCTAATCGGTCATAAAAGTTTCTTTACCGGCCAGCATTGTTCATGAGCCCGTCGATGCTTAGGTCATGTTACTGGTCCGGAGTACTTGTGTTACCTAGATCGCGCTACCTGTTGATTGAATTGAATTGGCCTTATTTTACGTGACGAGACTCGGGCCATTAGGCCCGCTCTTCCGACTGACAACGCAAATTTCGCTACGCTGCTTTCACCAACTAGGAGAGAAAGGAGGTATTTCTCGGGCGAGAAACAGGCGATTTGAATTTAGCTCAGAGGCGTCATTTAGTCTTGAGGATCTTTTACATGCAAGTAAATCTACGAACAGCCGGCTTTACTTCCCCTCCGAAGGAAGGTATACGCAGGATCGCAGATACGCGAAAAACCCTCTTAAAAATTCACTTCGATCGGGTTTGAACCCGCCAACTTGGGTACAACAGTCCAGTACGCTAACCGTTACACCATCGCCGCCGCCTTGATAAACCCTTGCCCTCGCTCACACCAATTGTTCTCTCACACAAAGTTCATCGGACATGTGAAAGGAATTAGAGGGAAAAGTAGGTTCACACTTGTGATACTCGAACGCGGTGTACAGAGAATATACACCATGCCACAACACAACTGAAACACTCATGATTCGGTGGGACGTGAGCCCAAAGCTTTTGTGTAGTTCGTTCTTGGGTGCAATTCCACAAGCCGCTGCACCAACACGCCGGCGATGAAAGATGGGCATTGAAGTGGTATTGTGAAATACAATGATTTGTGGCAGAAGTATAAAAGGTGAAACATTATGGTAGGGAAAGCCCTGCCAAGTCACAAAACAGTTTTAGCAAATATTTAGCGATGTACACCACTTCAAAATGTTTCCTGTTATTGAGGCGTTAAAAACTCGAAGACTTCTAATCAAATCAATTTTCTTTCAAAACTTTTATTACAAAACAAGGAATATATGCTTTTCATATTAAGAGAAATGTATGGAATGTTACTCGTGAATTTTTGCCTCGTTTCTGTGAATACACGCTTCCATTTCACCTTTTCTCATTTTAATTTAACTTATTTATTTAACTTCAAAAAACAGTTAACAACTTTGTGTGACGTGCGACGGGAAAGAGGGTATTCTGTGCACGTTTTCATAATTTTGGAGTCCCTACCTTAAGACATGTACAAGCTAAATTCTGAGTACAGAAGGAAATTAGCGTTTTTGGCAAGAATTAAAAAAATATTCGCTCGGGAGAATAAAAACTATTTGCAAGGGCAAATCAGCTACAGATTTAGGCTCTTATTCCGCATCGTAATTCAAATAAAATTTTACTTTTATTAAATTTAATACTTAGACAACTCCCTTGGAATTAAATAGTGGTAAGCCATTCAACGATCAAAATAGAGCATTTTTTTCGTTTCTGCTAGAGGTTGGCAAGCCACTGGCTGATAATTGTATTACAAAACATAATGTATGCAGTATCTGTTAATGGAACAAATAAGTTTTTTATGTTGACCACGTGATTTAAAAAAATGTTGAGCTTTAAATTGCCTCTCCAGTGAAAATCACTTAAGGTGGCTTACAGTCTCGATCGCCTAGTATTGATACTTTTTCAAGAATGTGGATTATTGAAACAATTGAAGGGAAGGAGTTAAGCCGTCGTAATGATCATATAAATAGAAAGTGGACTGATATTTCGTTGTGTATGGAGATCAATGAAGTTATCCAGAGGGGTTATTCCGGAATTCATTGAAAATGATAGTGAAGCGATGTCATAGTCCAAGGGTGGTGACTCCTGTCCAAATGGAAGTACCCAGGAATTTTATTCTTTAATGCGATATACGAAATATTCCAGAGGATATTTCTGCACACTATAATCGAGAAAATAACCCTTTGATGGCGTTAGAACACGGAAATGGAAATAAACCAAAACATCACGTATTTACAAACAGAGAATATGATAGCCATGTGTATGGTAGCGGAAATCAAACGTAAATATTATGATGCAGATTTCTGGAATCGCATATACTGAAAGAGACAATAAATACTGAACATGGAGCAGTAAGGCTAATATAATTAGAAGCAGTCCTGAGATAGAAATCATTGTATTTTAAAATATAAATTTTTCTGTGGAGTCGTGGCAGCGTAGTGGTTAGGACACACCTTTGCTACCCTGGGGCGGGCCAGCTAACTGGTTCAAATCTTAGCGTGAAAACAATCGTAATATTAATCATAGAATATTCAGGGTGGTCCTAAGGTCCACCCAGCCTTATTTCCAAATGAGAGCCAGCATTTACTGGCGTTGATAACAGTAAAAACTAGGTAAAAAGGGCCGTAGTACGACGCTTGCAACTCCAAAGACATAATAAGTTCATATCGAAATACCAGTTACAAAAACTGTAGAGGGCCACGGAAGTGGGATGGTAACCGGAGAAGCCTCAATATAAAGGATTTCTAATATTCCTTTAAACCCCTAGGTAGGTAAACCTGCAGTACTCCTAGTAAAACGAAAAAGAATCACATATTTCGTCAAAAGAAAACACCAAGGGAAAGTGCGTAACCAATTGTTACATGTTTTAATACCAATTTAGGTGTAAGATTAAGATAAATGTGAATAAACAAAATAAATTACAAAAGTTTGAAAACAATAGAAATAGGTAAGTGACATTTTTTGATCAGAATCGTTTGTGTTCAGAATAGCCAGTAACAATACGCGACTAACGTTATAATGAAGTCAGAGATCATAAGCGACGCGTGTCTAATTGAAGTGGGTCTATTCCCCGTGGGTAATAAGAAAGGGTTCATGTTTATACTTTAGGGTATGTTAAATAATTCAAATTCGGTATGCAGTTATTTTTATTAATCAATGAGATTACATTTCTGATAGTATAAATTTCAATTTCATTTCTTAAATTGTTTTACTCTTTTCAAGGGACGAACATTATTGAATGTTACAACTTAGGAATTCGACGCGTAACTAATGCGCGAGTACAAGTCGCTATAGAAATGTCCGACCGAGATCTTCGTGATTTTGTGTAAATAGTTGATAGTAGTTAGTGTAATTAGGTTTACGAATTTATATTTTTAATATTTTCCTAGTTTTGTTTTTGAAAATAGTAAAATATGTGGTTAAGTAATTGTATTTGACAGGGCTTGGTTTTTGGCGGAATGTTCCGGAACAGCGTTCCAGTGCCTGGAGAATAATTATATTTTATTTGATAAAAGTATATAACAATTTTTATTAAATTAATTGACGTTTTAGGTGCACACAATCCAGGCATTCTGGACAACTAAACTAGCGCTTCTCTTAATTTTTATTCCAAACATTGATTATTTTGATTGATATTACAACTCTGATTTCTTTTATAAAATTTTTCACAAAATATTAAGAAACAATTTTAGAATGGGAGAAACTTTCAAGTTAAATAAGTCAATACAACAGCGTTGTTAAGTGAATACCATAATAGCAATACGTTTTGTAGTTGTGGTAGGTCCCCCAAATATTTCTTTTCCCCCAAAACTTTCGCAATTTCAAAGGTTTATAGATATCAGTGCAAATCCATGACGTCTTTATAAGTGAATTTTGCTCTCTTCTTACACGAAATTTAAAGAAAAAATTGGAGCCATATTTGAGAAATTTTTGAAACTGTCCCAGCAACTTCACTATAAGGATCCCCAAAAATTTAAGAATGATTTTCAAAATCGACGGACGGACACTTTATACAGGAAGTAATTTACTATATAATGCACCAAGATCTATCCATTTTCATCACCAAGGCCACCATATACAATGCCCACGTGTTCGGCGGGTGCGTGATGGAGGTTTTGTCTAAACTGTATGGTTTTCGCGCGCGCTTTTTCAGGACGGAATTTCCGACTGTGAATACGCATTTACCGAAAGGGTGGTCTGTTGCTGAAGGTTACCATTTTCTCAAGTGTTGTACGAGCGTGTGAAATTGTCGGCGCGTCGGCCTCCAAACGTCGCTGATCCGGGCTCGCGCTGGTAAGTGTGTTCCATCGCAATAGGGAATTCGTGGTATTTCTCTGGATTACTCTTGATGGATGTTCTTACGGTCAAGCTATTTTAGGTGGTTCAACACCGATCGCCTCACCATCTCAGAAAAAAATGCACACTTTGTATATAAATTCCTTTATGTTTTGGATGTTAAAAAGAGTTTTTCCAAAATATTCGTATTGTACGTGGTTCACAAATGCCTGTCAGTTTTGTTACAAGTCGCGCACCACTTTTTGCGTTTGTAGACATTTACGGTTTAGTAAATTATTTAGCAGAGACCTTTTAACAGGTGCAGATCAAAATCTCAACTGTTTTTTTGTGTGTATAAAGATATTCATTTTTTATATGTACTATGAAAAAAAAAGTCGCTCACTGGAAATTACTGAGAGAAAGAATTGGTCAGTATATGGCCGCGTTGTTTTCGCTAACGCCATGAACAAAACGAACCATTGCTGCAATCGGTCAGGATGGCCGAGATCGCTAAGGCAGTAGTGCCGTAGCGATCTCGGACCGAAGGATCGCAGGTTCGAGTCCAGCCTCGGGCATGGTTGTATTGTGTTTGTCCTTTCACACCCCTAACATCACATCGTGTCATCCTCATAGTTACCATGCCGTTACACGCGATAGTGGTTGCTAATGACCTAGTAGATGCGACATTAAGTTAAAAAAACAAAACCTTGCTGCAGTGAGCAGTGTTACCGCAAACGAGGCGCGTAATGCTGTCATTCCTCGCTAGGGTCTCTACTTACCGGATACGTTGACAGATTGCTGGGCGGAAAACTAGTCATTATCATATGCCCGGATACTAAATGTGTGAATGGATTTTGTTCATTCGTCAGATAGTTAATAGCGATTTATCGCAAATATTATGACAGTAAATTATTTTATGCGATTAATCGACACAATTAAATCGATTGTATTTAGACCTATATGATTATACCTGACTGATCTATAATCTATACCTCAATTAAAATTTATGAGTATGGATTTTGATTTTTTCAATTAGATGTTAATTTTAAAGGTTATATTTATAATTAGTTTAAAAATGCCTCCATTTCGCCTCAAATTAACTCTTCATTTGCTTCCACTGGCAACACGAGTATGCGGTGAATTTGGCAAGGCGATTTGCAGCGGTCCCCACGGCGATTACTGGATTATTGATTATAATAATTTAAATCAACCAATCATTGGATTCCGAGTCACTTAGAGCCGTCTAGTCGACAAAAAAATGATAGTCACAGGTATTTCTGGTTTTCGGGCTAATTCACCAGGCACAATAAGCATAGATTGCGATTTAAAGTTGGAATGACTGTTCACCGGGTTATAAAACTAACGAATTCAATAGAACCATCATTCATTCACGTATCTATGTCAAAAGTAATCGAATGTTGGTAAACAATGTCAGATATACCTACATGATGTGGGTCCACTTTATATCGGGTTTCTGTGTCTCAGGCCCAGTTGTACGAATTCGGAATAAATCCGGGAAAACGTTTATACTATGGATGAAGGAAAAAGCGCTTTTCGAAGTGGGAATAGTGCTTATCCACAGAATAAATTGATGATAAACTATTCCACTATTTTCGCGGAGATATTCAGTGGGGAAAGAACCTCAAAGTAGAAGCAGCAGTGAGACGCCTGTATTGTGTACAGATTATAATAATCGGTAGCAATGGAGTTTTCGGATTGCGAAGATGAATTCTTGTTCAGGGTGAATTTGTCGTTGTTTTGTGTAAAATGTGTTGTTTTTTCATTAAATGGACCATATGAAGTTTCTTTGGAAATAATGTCTCGTATGTTAAATATAGTCAAAAATTCAAAAATCATTTTTTAAATTTTATATGCCAAGAAATTCAAACTTTTAAATGGATTTTTAAATTTTGGAATAGTTTTAAAGCAAATAAAATTCTACAATTTTTTTCAGCCTTTTCTGATTGGGGCGTAATGTTCGAAGAAATTAAAATACATATTTTTGTCCCATTATTTTCATGTATATAGGTATGAATAGTTATTACAATATTTTTTCTAGCGGCAATATTTGTAATATTAAAATGTCAATATAAATATAGTAATTTACGTAAGAAAGGCGCGAAACAGGTGATTCGCGCGCGAGTCGAGTGCGCTTGGCGATTTTTCACACACCCTTTGCGATGTTTCGCACACTGAAAACATTAGCTGGTTCGCACAGGGAAAACAAGCTCGAGAATCCGCGATTTGATCACGGCGTGCTAAAAAATAGTTTTGTTATTTACGTCGGTAAATACGCGCTTTGTTCCTTAGCAACCAACCATCTAAATAACGCATTAAGAGCGCGTCCATAGCAACGGCCGTTAAACTACTCTAAGGAGTCTACAAAAACATTTTATCGGAGAGTCGGGTTTAAATTTTACTAGGGCTCATAAATCTTTGTATTTATGACTGGATTAGATCCCTTTTGCACAATTGGTTGTTTTTGTACAATCCACCTCGTTTCCCCCTGTACTTTTTGACTCACTTTCCCTGCTTTTCCGTTTGCCCTATTGGCTCATTTTGTCCGGATATCCGTGTTCGCTCGTCCCATTTCGTCCCATTGTCCAATTTTGTCAGCTTGTCCAAATTTCTTTCAGTTGTTCCCTTGCCCCAGTATGCCCCTTGTCCCATCCTGTTCCCTTGTCCCATTTGTCCGCGTGTTCCATTTGCCACTTGTCCAATTCGATCCCCTTGTCCCATTTGCTCCCCACTTCTCAACTTCGTCTTGTTGTCTCATTTTGTCACTTCGTACCAATTTGTCTGCGGTAACGTTTATCTGCTTATCCCATTTGTTCCTTTGTCCCCATTGTCAAATTTTTCCCCCTTTCCCCATTTTTTCACTCTTCTTCCCCTTTCCAATTCTATCTATTTTGTCCTCATTGTTGTCTTGCCCTCTCCGTCCTCCTTTCCCCGCTTCGTCTCAATTGTCCTTTTGGTTCTTCCGCGCACTGCCGTTTTTATTTAAAAACGGTACCAAGACCCTCTTGTATCAACCTTTGCTACAGAACATCGAGAGTAATGACATCGTAATTCACGAAAGTGTTAAAGATTTATTTTTGAATAACCAGAATAACTAGAATAAACGAAAAACATTGAATGTAACATGTGTTCTATTAGTTTTTAGAGGACTCGTCACATAAATAACTATTGACAATAATATTGTGACCATTAGATTTACCCGCACCAGATAGTCAACAATTTTTTAAATTTATTTTGAATTACTTGGCAGGTTCGAAAATTATAAATTATAGAGAATTTACTACAATTGTAGTGAGTGTCTCTTCAAGTGAGTGAGATTTTCTATTGATATAATAAAATATTGTTCACTATCCGCGGCGTTTATATCTGTCACAATATTGTTGAAACATTATTTATTATTATTAGCCTCCTAATATTGCAAATACTGATGCTTGAAAATAATATTGTAATTGCATAACTATATACAGTTGTATATACACGAAAATAAAGGGACACAAATATGTATTGTAATTTTTTAAACATGGCGCACTAATAACAAAAATGTTAAAAAATTAGAAGACAACTAGTTTTTAGCGACTCATATGAAAGATTTTAGTACACACTGAAGAATTAAAACTTGATTTAAAAAATTCCAAAATTTTAAAATCCTTTTTAAAGTTTGAATTTTGCAATTTAAAATTAAAATTTTAAAAATTATTTTTCAAAAATTGAGTAAATTTCTCACCAAGAATCATTACTTTCAAAGGAAATTCATAAGGCCAATTCAATGAAAAAAAAATAGAAACACCTCATTTTTCGTTATTACGAAGGATGTGTAGTGAAGAAGAATCTAAATGTCCATGAAAAAATGTTTTTCGTAGTGACTATCTTTAGAAAATATTTACTTTTCAATTTCAAGCGGGGTCATTTTTACCATCTCGTCCAGCTAGAGCCTTTGTCAAAGTTCAACTATCAATTACCCTCTAACCAGTATAAAGAAGGAAGTTGTATGTAACTTAATTGTAGAACATTATATGTAAAATACGTATGTTGGTTAGGAATAATTCAATAGATTTTTATATATAGGTAAAAAAAGACGAAAATATTATTTTTCATATCTTATTGTTATAACTCAAATTGCAACGAAAGTCTTTTTGGCATACTTCAGATTCGCATTAATGTAAAGGAGCAAAAAATTAAAACCACACCTCAATATGTTTTAGCAAACTACATAATGACTAAAGTAACAGGTCATGTCGCACAGATGCTTTTTTAAAACATCGCCAATTTTTATTTTAATGAATGAAAATTCGGTTCTCTGATTACTTGCAATAATCGTGAAAGTTGTGGTTAAAATGAGTAACTTAAAGACATTGGTATTAAGGGACTGGTCTGTGCTCGGAGAGTGGTCTGCTAACAAAGGTATAATTTGCTATAATATATATAATATGTTTCACGGTCCGTTCCAAGAAACACCGGCCATTGAGAGGGGTAACCTTTAATAAGGGCGGTCTTTCATAAAGGTTTCATTGCACAAACAGCGTTCGTCACTGTACAAACAACGTCGTTCAAACACCTGCATTGACATTAATCAAAAGACAACATCGAAACAGTAACATGAATGTAAAAAACATGGAATTTAATATATGACTTTAAAACATTGATGTTTCTATAAAAGCATCAATGTTTTGAAAACGTCAACATCGATGTCGTAGTCCTAGACTGAAGCATCGCGCTACCTTCCCCGCTTCCACACACGGGCAGACGATCAGCATACGTGGCCATAGTATTACGCGAAATCATGAAGACCATGAGAGGCTCACCCAGGTCGCCCATCAGGCGTTGCGCTCCCCGCTCCGCCCCGCTCCGCCCCGCTCCGCCCCGCTCCGCCCCGCTCCGCCCCGCTCCGCCCCGC
>BOPP01000055.1:5411109-5425626 GCA_017312745.1 Gryllus bimaculatus
ACTGTCCACCGCGGCCCCCCCACCCCCGCCCCTCGCGCGGCTTCCGAGCTCGCGAGCGAAATTCCGGAAATTGCCGAAATTTAGAATCGCACGCCGCCGCCGCATTAGCCGATGGACGACTCTCGTTATATTTCGCGTGCGCGCGTGCGGGGCGCGGCGCGGCGGGGGGCGGGAGGGTGGAGGGGGCGGGGGCGGCGCGGGCGGGCGCGGATGGCAGCGCGTTCTCATTCCATTAGGGTGGCGTGGCCAGGTGTGCGGGCGGCGGCGCGACAGGTCGGGGCGGGCGGGGCGGGCGGAGCGGAGCGGGCCGGCGCGGGCGAGGGCGAGGCGAGGGGGGCGCGGTGAGAGGTCGGAAGGGCGATGGGCGGGCGATGGAGGGCGGGCAGGGGCGCGCGTATGGTTGGCGCGGGAAAGCGATCGTTGCGCGGCAGACGGATCGATGGGGCGATGGCGGGAGAACTGCTGTTGAGGCACGGTCAGCAGGTGCCCAGGAGGGCAGCAAGAGGGCAGCGGCAATTAGGAGGGCGACAAAGGCGAACGGGCGGGGACGAGGAGGTGGACATAGGTTGACGTCGGTCTACGAACCACAAGTAAGAGAGTGAACATTGATAGGCACGGGGGGTATGTGGGGGAAACGGACACGGCATTGTGTGGGGAGGGGCCGTGAGATCGACTCGGTGGGTCGTACGTCTCGTGTTGTCCGACCGAGTTTGTCTCGCTACGTCCTAGGCATGCGTACGATCGTGAGCGTCGCAATTGTGTGTGGGCGTGGTTTGGGGGAGGTAATGGCTAGAGGGGAGTGGGGAAAGCGTGTATATGAGATCGTGTGGAATGTGTTGTCGTGTGAGTGTGTGTTTAAGAGGGTATTGAGGAATCTTAAAAATGGACTGGTGTGCCCGTTACAACCCAGCGTGTGCAGATTTTTACTCACTAATACCGCCCTTCCTTTCCTCCATCCTCTCGGCGGAACTGCCTGTAGACAATATCGCGGGAGAGGAATAGTACTAATGCACACGGGACATAGGTATTATTCATAGTAAGAGTCAAGTGGAATCAGGAGATTTCTCTCATTTTCTTTCTCCGGGTTCTTAGTCAGCAGAGTCTACTCCTTTTGCAAAATCAACGTGCGCCTCCAATTACCTCAAAGCAGCATTCATTGCAACTGGCAAAGCATTCTGAATGTTTGAGCGAAAGCGTATGAACGTTGAGTAGTCGAATCTTGGACTGAAAAGGCACGTGTTCGGCGTCCGCGACAGGCGGGTTCGCATAGAGGACAGCGGTGTACACAAGTTTAAAGCTGTGGAAGGAAGCGCTCAGAAGCAATCGGTTTCCATTCAGGTCCACTCTTTTTGAAGAGCGTTTCCTTGATGCTCTCCTTTTGACTATTGGTTTCCAACAGTTTTGTATATACCATCTCCTTTGTCCTAAAACCCTGCTGTTCAAAGGGTAATAATCGGATTAGGGATTCACCGCCATTACGACACAAACTGCTCATTTTGAGAGCGGTGTGGAAATGGAAAGTACATGCTACTCAGTGGCCGATTTAGCCGTATAGTGACGCCATTCCTCTTACGTAGCACTTATACTGTTGACGTGGTCTAATGGTTGATCGATAGAGCGCACTTAGTGTTGGCGATCGGAAGCAAGCAACTTTCTTGTTCAATATACACCCAACCGTGCGTGTTTCGGTATTAAACAAAGCAGTATTCACCGTCGCGCTTTTTGCTAGCGTAACGCCCACGTTTGCTGGCCTAAACGAGAAGCGCGTGGCGATCATGGTTCTGAAGGATTTTCAGCAGGATGATGAATGGAAATGTTGTTATTGACCACCTTTGGGAGTGATGGTCTCGTCTCCTTCTTGCTACTTCCAAGCTTCACTTCTGTTCCTTGTGTTTGGGAAACTGCAATCCTGCGAAACAGACGATTCGCAAATTGGCAAATAGCTACTTGGCAGTTACATGCTATCGACGTCTCTAAGTTTTTGCGACGACGCGACGATGGGAATGTCGTTGGAAACATTTGCGCTTGTTCTATCGAGGTGAGAGCCTAGGACCTTCTTTATACAGATGGAGGCGGTGGTTGTTTCTTGTGTGGACGTGCGTTTGGGTAGAGTATTTTGTGTGTGTGTTGGGCAGTGTTGTATGTGCGTGTGTGTTAGGTCGGGTGTGCAATCCCGCCGTGTGGTGTGTGTGTGTGTGTCGGGTATGTGTTTTTTGTGAGTGTCATTCACGTCATATAGTTTGTAGTGCCTGGTGTTGTCGTTGAAGTGTGGGGAGAGAGAGAGAGAGAGAGAGAGAGCAGAGAGGAGAGGAGAGAACGAGCGATAAGGAGGGTAGAGGTAGATAGTTAAAGAGTAGACCAGAGATGAAAAGAGAGTTGACTGATAGGTAGATAGATAGGACGGGGGGACAGATAGACGGATGGGGACAGATAGGACGGATAGGACCAGGACAGGACGATAGATAGACACGGCACGGATAGATAGGGGAACAGGGGGGACGGAATAGATAGGGGGGACAGACGGATAGGATAGGGACAAGGACGGGGATTAGATAGACCAAGAACGGGGAGTAAATAGGACAAAAAAGAACGGGATAAGGATAAAGGGGGGACAGGCGGTTAGGATTTTAACCCCAAACAGGAAAATTTTTTTTTTTAGGGGTAAAGGGGGGTTAGGGGGGATTTTTTGGGGGGGGCGGATGTTAAGGATTTTTAAATAACAACCCCCCCCCCCCCACAAAAACGGGGTTTTGGGTTTCCTTTTCAATTTTTTGTTTTTTCCGAAAAACCTCGTTATTCTATTACGACCAATTTTACGTGTGAAGAGCGCACGTAGCTTGTGTCGTCCAGTACGAAGCACATTCATTTCCTGAACGCGCCTGCCGACGAGAGGAGATTCTCTCCGGGTTGGCGCGGGAAAGCGATTCGTTGCGGGCAGACGGGATCGATGGGCGATGGCGGGAGAACTGCCTGTTGAGGCAAACGTCAGCAGGGGCCCAGGAGGGCAGAAGAGGGCAGCGGCAATTAGGAGGGGCGACAAAGAGCGAACGGGCGGGGACGAGGAAGGTGGACATAGGTTGACGTCGGTCTACGAACCACAAGTAAAGAGGTGAACATGAAGCACGGGGGTATGTGGGGAAACGGACACGGCATTGTGTGGGGGAGGGGCCGTGAGACTCGACTCGTGTGGGTCGTACGTCTCGTGTTCGTCGACACGAGTTTGTCTCGTACGTCCTAGGCATGCGTAGCGATCGTGAAGCGTTCGCATATGTGTGTGGGCGTGTGTATTGGGGGAGGTAATGGGTAGAGGGAGGGAGTGGGGAAAGCGTGTATATGAGATCGTGGAATGTGTGTCGTGTAGTGTGTGTTTAAGAGGATATGAAGGAATCTTAAAAAGAGACTGGTGTGCCCGTACAACCCAGCGTGTGAGATTTTTACTCACTAATACCGCACCTTCCTATTCCTCCATCCTCTTCGGCAGAACTGCCTGTAGACATATCGCGGGAAGAGGAATAGTTACTAAATCACACGACATAGGTATTATATCATAGTAAGAGTCAAGTGGAATCAGGAGATTTCTCTCATTTCTTTCTCCGGGCTTCTTAATTCCAGCAGAAGTCTACTCCTTTTGCAAAATCACACGTCGCCCTCCAATTACCTTCAGAAGCAAGCATTCATGCAACTGGCAAAGCATCTGAATGTTGAGCAAAGCGTATGAACGTTGAGAGTCGAATCTTGGGAACTGAAAAAGCACGTGTTCGGCGTCCTCGACAGCGGGTTCGCATAGAGGACAGTACGGTGTACCAACAAGTTTAAACCTGTGAAGGAAGGCTCAGAAGCATCGGTTTCCATTCAGGTCCACCTCTTTTGGAAGACGTTTCCCATTGATGCTTCCATTTTGATAGTGGTTCCAAACAGTTTTGTATACCATCTCCTTTGTCCTAAAACCCCTGCTGTTCAAGGGTAATATCTATAGGGATCACCGCCATTACGACACAAACTGCATCATTTGAGACGGTGTGGAAAGCACATGCTACTCAGTGCCGATTTAGCCGATATAGTGACGCCATTCCTCTTACGTAGCACTTACTACCTGTTGACGTGGTCTAAACTGGTGATCGATAGAGCAGCACTGATGTGGCGATCGAAGCAAGCAACTTTCTCTTTTCAATACTACACCCAACCGTGCGTGTTCGGTATTAACAAAGCAGTATTCACCGTCGCAGCTTTCTTGCTAGCGTAGCCCACGTGCTGCCTAAACGAGAAGCGCGTGTCGATCATGGTTCTGAAGTATTTTACAGCAGGATGGGATGAAATGTTGTTATGACCACCTTTGGGAGTGATGGATTCTCTCTCCTTCTTGCTACTTCCAAGCTTCACTTCTGTCCTGTGTTTGGGAAACTGCAATCCTGCCGAATACAGACGATTCGCAATGGCAATAGCTACTGCAGTTACATGCTATCGACTCTCTAAGTTTTGCGACGACGACGACGATGGAATGTCGTTTGGGAAACATTTGCGCTTGGTTCTATCCGAGAGTGAGAGCCTAAGGACCTCATCATACAAGATGGGGAGACGGATGGTGTGTGTGGACGTGCGTTGGGTAGAGTATTTATGTGTGTGTTGGGCAGTGTGTATGTGCGTGTGTGTTAGGTAGAGTGTGCAATCCCGCCGTGTGTGTGTGTGTGTGTGTCGGGTATGTGTTTTTGTGAGTGTCATGTCACGTCATATAGTGTAGTGCCTGGTGTTGTCGTTGAAGTGTGGAGAGAGAGAGAGAGAGAGAGAGAGAGAGAGAGAGAGAGAGAGAGAGAGAGAGAGAGAACGAGCGATAAGGAGGTAGAGGTAGGTAGATAAAGAGATAGACAGAGATGAAAAGAGATTGACTGATAGGTAGATAGACGGATGGACAGATAGACGGATGGACAGATAGACGGATAGACAGACAGACGGATAGATAGACAGACGGATAGATAGACAGACGGATAGATAGACAGACGGATAGATAGACAGACGGATAGATACACAGATAGGTAGGTAGATAGGCGATAGATAAATACCCAAACGGTTGTCTCATTTGTTCCGAAACTCGTTCTATAGACATACGTGTGAAGAGCGCCGTAGCTGTTCGCTCAGTACGAAGCAATCATCCCCTGAAAGCGCCCTGCCGCACGAGAGAGGGCATCAGCCGTTGTCCCAATCGAGCCAAGCTGCCCGGGGCACGTTGACTCAGAGCTGATTTGTTGTGGCACCCGGCACTTGTTGGTCTTCGTCTCCAGAAAACACAAATGCTCAGTCGGTCACGAAAAACGTCGCTGTTACCGGGTTTGTTCCGATAGCCCAGTGAGATGTTTTGATAACAAAATAAAGAAAATCTGTTATTAACGTATTATTTATTTATTTTTCTTTATCATTTATTTACATACCCTGCAGGAAGTGACAAAACCCCTACACAGGTCTCAGGCATTGTACATTCAATTACAGAATATGAAAAACATAAAGAACTGGGTAAATTCAAAATTTGGACTGATAAATATTAGAGACGTTATGAATTACCGATGACTAATAACAATTTTAATTAATGTCACAAAATGAGTGCGCTTTACAATACATAAAAGATAAGAAAAAAACATAAAAAATATGAAGTCAGATCACAGCTACAAAGATAATTATAAATTTTCACTTAGCTTATAGATTCATGAATTATAAATATAATTGTCGTAGCTACAAAATAAATAAAATGAAACAAACACAACATTCAATTTACCACTTTTTAATATAAAAGGTTCTTGTATACATGAAAATATTAGTTTTTCGGGAAATTGCAAAATTGTTTTTAATTTATTCAGTCTTTAATGCAATTAGACTCTTAGCCCCTTGGCGCACTTTTGGTGGTATTAGTGTAAAATTTAAGATTAGTGGTTTGTTACAAAACACAACGGCGTTATACAAATGGTTATATTGCATGCTTGTATTTTAATTTTGGTTAGAACTAAATTTTTATATCGAGTAATATTTGCTATTGTTTTATATATTCCCACAGTTTATTATAATTAAGTGGTTGGTTATATAAATAATACACTTGTGAGAAATTTTACGGTCTGAATTATATTGTTTTTAATTCTGCAATATGAGGGGATATAAGGTATTAATCCAAAGTGATTCCCATGCAACAATTCCATACATGGCGACACTTTAAAAAACAGACATAAATAGAAATGATGCTTTATCTAACATTTTTTATTTTCAGGAGAAAACAAAAGTATTTTGTTTTGTGGATAATATTAGTGAAGTCCCTTTTAATATTTTAGTAAATAATGATACCAAGGTATTTATTTATTTTTTGTATTAATTATTAAGATTTTTTAGGTAACTTTTTAATAGTTTTGGTAATATAGCGACCGTGATTGTTTTAACTGTAGAAGACCTGTACACACGAACATCCATGCTCGAAGCGGTATTGGAACACCGCCCGACCAGCGATGGCTCAGCATCTCTGCCATGGGATAAGGAATTTGTCTGGTTAGCACGACAGATCCCTCCAACCTCAGCTATCTAGCCTTGCAATTATTAAGTATCATTATTATGAAGTATAAAACTGAAGTATCAACTATAAATTATTAAATATTTATTATTAAATATTTTTAATCGTGTATTAATTATTAAGAATGAATTACGAGATATTTTTTGGTATTGAAATAACACTGGTTCAGTTGTTGGATTTGCTATTAAAGGTCGTAACCATCACTAAATAGCACATCCTTGATTCGGTAATAGTCAAAATAAAGGCACATGACTTTCGAAAACTGCTCGCACAGCGCCTCAGAACGATATTTCTTCTTCTCTAGAATTATACAGGAAAATCTGTTTAAGCCGAAATCGTTTGAGTCTAACGTTTTTTTCCGTCTTGTTCAGGTTTGCGGCTTATTCAGATTCGCAATGAAAGATGTCAATTCAGAAAACGAAATTATTCAAAGATGGAATAGGTTGTGTGAGTAGTTTATCTCACTTAAAAACTATATTTCAAAGAAACGAAGATGTCCTGATAGATACAAAGAAAAAGACACACTGATACGAAGTCTAATGAAACAAAGAATCCCATTAAAAGTAAAATAAATATTATTTTCTTCAATATTTGTAGGTACGGATGAATAACTCCGGCTTTGAAAATTCTTCTTAATCCTCGTGAAAATTGTGGCAACCACTTTCAAGAAAATTTGTTTTAACAACTTATTCTTGATTTTGTCTTTTTAAGGTGTCCTACAATTGAGTTTTCGTAACTTTAAATTTCTTTATCAAAACCTTTCCAGTAGTGTTGCTTTGTTCGTGTTCTTCCATTAGTCTAATTTTCTCACGAAGAGAGAACGTTTCCAATTTGCCGCCTGACTTTATTAACACTTGATTAACACAATACGTGCAACTCGGCGAATTGCACAATAGTAAACGTATAGAACCAATGAACCCAAAGGACGCATTACAGCAGGGTTGTCCACATGGCGGCCCGCTAGGCGCATGCGGCCCTCGGTACTATATATTGTGTCCCATTAACGGTTATTAGTGACAAGTGAAAGTCACTTGCTTCCATGTCGAGTGAGAATATTGCGCGCCCCGCGCTCACGCTTTGAGGGGTCAAGAGATACGTTTACATTTTGTTGTCAAAATACGTTAAGTTAAGATTGAAGAGTTTTTAGTAAATCCAGAGATAAAAAATTAGTCCATGTCTATCACTGCGTTAAGCATGGTTTCGCCTGGTAGCAACCATGGTTCCATTCCCCTCTCGATTCAGAGTATCCGGAAAAACGGCCGAGATCAACAATATTGGGAAGTCAGGCGTGGATCGCGCAAGTAATGAGAATATAACCCGCAACCATATTAAAGGTTTTAGTTATGGCCCTTGAGACCTCGCATGTTGGTCACCTCTTCATTAGAAGAACTGTATTAAGATCGCTCTTCGCGTCTTTTTCCTTCATACGGGATTGTGAAAGTCATTGCTATTACCAATAAACAGTAGCTTTCGCACGAGTAGGGTGGGAAATACGACGTTCAGACGAGGATAACTGAGAAAGGGAATAGATGTGCATAGTTCTGAATGCCTCTTTGTATCTCGCCACACTTGCAAGTCAATGTTTAATTTTAAAGCAATATTTGTTTTCCATCTTATCCAGAATTTTCAATTCCTTGGCGTTAGACAGGTTTTACTGTATTTGTAAACAATATACAGTCATGTAGTTATTTTTAAAATGGTTGGTACAAGTATGTCGTTAAAGAAACGAGAGTCTTGTGCCCCACGGATGGATAGCATTGCAGCTAAAAAGCGACATAGGTTTCAGAACGATATCAGATGTGCCATTCATGCTTCTATCAATGACTATTACAATGTTAATATTTATTTTATATGCATTGCAATGCTTATCGCCACCAAACATTATCTGTATTCATAGAATGTATATTGCGTCGCGCATAACCGTGATTATTTTATTACTGATGATCTTGTATCTTTTGTGTAACTCATTGAGTTTTCCCAGTTTCGGAGAAAAAATGCTCGAATGACACACAGACAGTATCTATAAGGTATGACTGAGTTTGCCGTAGCTGCATAGCTTCATAACTGGTATATCATTGTTTATGTACGAGCATATAACATTAGCAGTTATGATTTTCATATTGAAGTTAATTATTACTTTTATTAAATACTTTTCTCCATTTCTAAATATTTATACGATTATTTCTCCGCAAAGCAGACTCAGAGCAGAGGGCGGTGTTGCGAGGGCGGTGTTGCGAGGGTGGTGTTGCGAGAGCGGTGTTGCGAGGGCGGTGTTGCGGGCGCGGGGTTGCAGGGTCGGTGTGGCGAAGGGCGGGGTTGCGAGGCGGGGTTGCGAGGCGGTGTTGCGAAGGTTGCGGGGTTGCGAGGGCGGTGTGCGAGGGCGGGTTGCGAGGGCGTCGTTTGCGAGTGCGGTGTTGCGAGGTGCGGTGTTGGCAGGGTGCGGTGTGTGCGAGGGCGGTGTGCGAGTGTCGTGTGTTTGCGAGCGGTCGTGTGCGAGGGCGGGGTGCGAGGGCGGGGGGTTGCGATGGGCGTGGGTTGCGTAGGGGGTCTTGCGATGGGCGGTGTTGCGAGGGTGCGGTGTTGCGAGGGTCTGGTGTTGCGAGGGCGGGGTTGCGCGGGGCGGGGTTTGCGAAGCGCGGGGGTTGCGTCAGGTCGTCGGGTTGCGCGAGGGGCGGTGTTCTGCGAGGGCGGGGTTTGCTTGATTGGTCGCGGGGTGTTCGCAGGTCGGCGGTTGTTGCTGAGGTCGTGGTGTGCGAGTGGCGGTGTTGCGAGGTGCGGTTGTTTCGCGAGGGCCTGGGGTTGCGAGGGCGGGTTGCGAGGCGGGGTGCGAGGGGTGCGAGGTGCTGGTGATGCGAGGGGGTGTTTGCGAGGTGGGTGGTTTGACCGAGGCGGTGTTCGCGAGGTTGCGGGGTTGTCAGCGGCTGGGGTTGCGAGGGTCGGTTGCGAGGGGGGGGTTGCGCAGGGCGGGGGTTGCGTTTAAGTCGGGGTTGCGAGGGTGCGGTGTTGCTTGGAGGGCGGTGGTTTGGAGGGCGGTGTTTGCGAGGTGCGGTGTTGCGTAGGGCGGTGTTGCGAGGTGGTGTTGCGAGGTGCGGGGTTGCGAGGGGCGGGGTTGCGTAAGCGGGGTTTGCGAGGCGGTGTGCGAGGGCGTGTTGCGAGGTCGGCGGTGTTCGAGGGCGGTGTTTGCGCAGGGGCGGTGTTGCGAGGGCGGTTTGTTGCGGAGGTGCGGGGTTGGAGGCGCGTGTTGTGGAGTGTCGGGTTGCGGGGCGGGGCGCGAGGGTGGCTGGTGAGGTTCTGGGTGTGCCCGGGGCCGACGACTTCTGCGATCGAGGCCGGGGGGCGCGGAAGAAGAGGCCGAACGGGGGGTCAGTATGGGGGGGTGTGGAAGGGGGGGTGGCAGCGGGCGGGGCAGTGGGAGCGGGGCGATATGTGCGTGAGCAATAGGGGAGGGTGGTGTTGGCGGGGCTGTGGGGTGGCAGTGGTATCGAGGGTGGGGCGGGCCTAGCTGCGGGTGAGAGTGGAGGCCAGTCCGGGGCACAGGAAAGTTGTCTCGTCTTTGGGCAGAGTTGCTGCGTCGCTTTGTAGCTGTCCACGTTCGGTTCGCCGCCGTCCGCTCCTCGCCGCCCTCTGGCGCCCGGCGCGCAGGCAGCCTGTGTCCTCCGCATTCGCTTCGGTCGACTCACGCTCCCGCTCTTTGTCCCGCTTCTATCAGCACCTGCGGTCAGCGGCTGCATCCCCCCCCCTGTTCGTCAGCATTCCGGCTCTCGACCTTCCCGCGCCCTTCTCCAAGCCCACAGTCGGCCGTCGCGCCCCGCTCTCCTCTGCCCCGTCTTCTGGCACGCAACCGCCACCGCCTCCCAGCCACCTTTACATCGCTCCAACATTGGTGTCTTCAAAGCCTTCACCAGCAGAGATAAGTTAATTACCTAATTCGACTATACACTTCCCTCTGGACACATCCATATTTAGAGTGAAGGGAACTTTTCGGAAGGCCATGAATTTTCATCGGCCCAGGGAAAGAACAAGGAAAACTTCACTTCGAAGAATTTAATGCGTTTTTACTTAATGTGTTCACTTGTTTGGTAATCGTGTTTATGTTGTTTCTTAAAAACGGAAGATGAATACTTCTTCTATTATCATCCATTTGGAACTGTCACAGAATTCCTAAAATATGTTGAATATGTTGATTGTCGCCGAGCATTGCGAATGCAATGCAAGTGAAGAAACGTTGCTACTGTTTTTCAAGTATAAAAGTGGATTCAAAAGATGGGTTACGCTGCTAAGATAAATTTAATCGGTTCGTTTCCAAGAACTGAAATATTTAAGTATTGGATACAGCCCACACGAGCTGTCTAGATCGCAAAGGCCGATTGGGGGCCTTGTAAGTGTGGGTGGGAAGGGTAGAAAGGTTCAAGTCTCGTCACCAAAATGATTATTTCCTTGTGTATTGGAGCACGGTGGGTCTCTCATCACATAACCCTCTTCCTTCACCCTTCGCCTGAATGGCACAAGTTTTCCCCCAGTCATTACTGCATAAACATTAAGCATGGGGTCGCAGTGTTCGGAAATATGAGTAAAAGTTGAAGATAAATAAATAAAAGTTAAATTTAAAAAGGGCGAATTAAGCAACACTGAAAAACTAGACATTTTCGTTCCCGAGTTATAGGAAACTTATTTGCAACGGTAAACAAACTGCAGACTTGATGTTTCTACATTGCTAACATAATAGTAACTCGCCCATACCTCTAATCCTACCACTACAAGCAAAAGAAGAGTTCAACAAACCATGTGCATTGTGAACCTACGTTTACGTCTAGAAGCAAAACAATATTTGCTCAATGTATCAGGGAAACTGGACAAAATCCTGATCTAGATAGACGCCATTAACCCGGAAGGTGAAGTACATTATTTGGTACAAGCATGTTAAGTATTTCTTTTCAAAAAATATACGATACAAATGTAAGCTAATTAATTATTTATAACTGTTTTGTTAAAATAAACATTACTTTTCGTTTTGATGATTAGTGTAGTCTGTAATTGTATATAAGCAGTTATGCCGCAGAAACAAATTTACTTTTAACTTATATTTGTGTACCGACTTCAATTGTTTAATGTCATCTGGCAATGCATTGTAAAGTGACGGACATGTGTATGGATTTCTTGAAGTGAGCTGTTGACACTAACACTTGACGAATGTGATTTCTAAGACGTGTGTTGTAATTATAAATATCAGTATTGCTTGAAAATGTGTTTCCACTGTTAGTAAGTCAGTTTTGACAAATATTACAGATTCGTAAATAAATAGGTAAGGCAATGGTACGATCCCAAGGTCAATGAAGAAAGGCTTGCAAGGATCTTTTTTTTGTAATCAAAAGGTCTGAATACTACATGATCAGTTTTCCCAGAATATTAAGCCGTATCTCATGTGGGAATGCACATTTGAAAAATACACGCAACGAGCTGCATGAAGACCGACATAATTTGAAAGAATTCTGAATGCGTAACATAATGAACTTAATGTAGTGTTTAATTCTGTTATGTGTTTATTCCATTTGAAGTTTGACTGAATTAAAAGACCTAAAAAATTTCTTACCTTAACATCATCTAATTGCGTATTGTTCATTTTCAATTGAGCATGAGATTGCTGATTTGAAATGCAAAAATGCATTAAAACTTTATCATAAACCCAATTTGAAACTTCTTAAATCATACTATTTATTGTTTCTTTTTTTGCAAAGAACATTCGTATCATTGGAAAACAGAATCATATCGTTTACGTATAACAGAAAAAGGATAGAACCTTGCGAGACTCCATATTCAATTGGTACAGCATTGGAAATATATTAAAATAATGTGCTTTCGTGCCAGTACGGATGTCTACTCTTTGAGATCGATGTTTAAGGTACGAGGTAATTCAGTCTAGGGCGATACCACGAATTCCATAAGAAGGTAATTTTGATAGCAAGGTGTTATGGTCAATAACGTCAAAAGCTTTCGAGGTCTAATGATATTCCAATGGATGCTTCATTTTCGTTCATTGATGAAGCAACATATTTAAGAAAATAAAAAATGGCAGTTTCCGCAGATTTCGATTTTCGAAAACCATGTTGTGATTCTGACCCACCGTGCTCCAATGTTGTGATTCTGAAAACGCTTCGTTTTTCTAGGAAAAGTTTCGATTCGCGATAGAAAAGCCCCCTATATTTTTTAAAAAACTGACGAAGAGAAATTGGCATGTAATTTTGAATTTCAGTTTCATTCCCTTTTTTAAAAAGTGACTTAATTTTTTGTTTTGAAAATATCTGGATATATATTTTTCACTAGTTTCGTGTCAACATTTGTCACAATACGGCTCCCGATTATTGTCTTTTGAATTTTTATATAAAATTCCTCTTATTCACAATGAGATGAGTATGGCTCATCTCGTTATTAAGTAGACCATTAAAAAAAATTCTGTGAGCAAATTAGGTGGTATATGGGAATTGGTAACGAAAAGTAAGCACAGAAGTGAGAGTGCGGACGATCTTTTGTAGTGCTGTTTCATATCAGTTACTAAGGAGACCAATATCTCTAAGATCTATACTTACGGCCACTCCAGGAAATAAATAGTTTACAAAGAGTGTGATAGATTAGTATGTATTCTTCTTCTGAAGGCACGTTTTTCCCCTTCAGAGTTTTTCCCACCCGTACAATATGGGCCATTTTCCGCCCTTTTGATGCAATGCAGAGACATCTGCGCCGTAAACGAAAATTGGTAGTGTTGGAATACTTTGGAACGTAGGATTTGTAATGACTGAAAGCCTTCCACCTAGCTATACAGCTTCAGGTGCTGCATTTTAAAGATGTAATAATTTCCTATTAAAAATGTAAAATCAGGTAACACAATTTTTTCACAAGCATAGCGATATATATGACTTATTCCCTTGGAATTGGTGTTAAGAATAGTTTACTGTATCATCCTTCTCGCAACAGTTGCACGGGGACCTTTCCCTCTCACTCGAATAGAAGATAATTGAAAAAATTCCCTCTGCAACCTTTTGATAATTGAGTATATGTATTGATAATCACAGCAGACTATGTGATTTAAAAGAAATAAATTAAAAAATGAAATCTAATAATGTAACTTAATTACTGGCACTGTTGTGAAACATTTCTCATGAACATTGCTTCGTGTACTGCTTTCGTTTTCCTTTTCCCGCAATTTTAAACTCTTGATTCTTTTTGTACTGCATGGCTTGTTCACTACCCATAATTGTTTTATACAGAATTTTTACATTCAATTTGTATAAGTAATCGGCGCCTGAGAATTGTTTGATCCTTGGCACTCCTACAAGGTTTTCTGACCAGGATCTCTGTTTTGTAGAAAAACGGACGTCACAACTGAAATATTTATCGCTTACACACTTAACCTACCCTTCAACATATTGCAATATTTGCAACAGCCGAATTCACTAAGCCAGTTCAACACGACCATGCTGTGCAGCTCCGAGTACTGGCACCACCGTCTAATGCGTGTACACACTACGTAACATGAATCTCTGGCAACTGGAGATAGTGGCAATAGGATCTCGGTCCTGTTTCCTATCCATCATAAAGACCGACTTCGACGAAACTGGATAATAGACCAACAAAATTAACGGAGAATTATTCCAAAAAACAATGTCAACGGAGGATTACTCCAAATAACAAAGTTAACGGAGGATTACTCCAAATAACAAAGTTAACGGAGGATTACTCCAAATAACATGTTAACGGAGGATTGCTCCTAGCAAGCGCTCGACGCCCTCCTAGAGGTTTCGAGACGCGTTGCGTCAGTATCAGACGCAACAAATCATCGATGTCGCCGCGTTCTTCCATGTCGATCGCCTCAGGTAACTGACTGGACAACTTCCGCTCGGATTGATGGCGCGTCTGTCTTCAGGATAAGGCCCCTCTCACGCAACACAGCCCTTCAGAAGGCAGAGTCTCGCGCACCCCCC
>BOPP01000055.1:5425893-5436187 GCA_017312745.1 Gryllus bimaculatus
TATCGTTGCTGGGTTTCATAGCTTCAGCTGGCTATCATCGCAGCTCTCATAGGCGACAGAGAAGCGAGTGGGGGTGAAATAGAAATTAAAGGTGATTTGGAAGCCTGGAGGTGTTGTTCTTCAGACCGCTCGTGAACTGTCGGGGTGAATGTAGCTTCGTTTTGACGAAAAATTATTACTCTTCCTTTGCCCATCTGAGAAAACCCCAACTCAGTTTTGTTGGCCACAGATCCCGAGGAGTTTCGGACAGGTCGCAACCAGCCTGTCTTGTATCGGCGTGGAGGAATAGGTACTCCGCAAATTAATTACGCAGCTTGACTCACTCGCGCGTCAAATGAGGTTTCTACTGTTGAATCATGTAAATGAAAGCGACGTGCATGTTTTGTAAGCCAAAAGAGCAAGAAAGTACTGTCTATTTCAATATAAACGAGATTTCCGACAGTCTAGAATCGTTTTATACCAGTTGCAATAATAATAATAATAATAATAATAATAATAATAATAATAATAATGATATGATGATGATGATGAAGAAGAAGAAGAAGAAGAAGAAAAGTGTTCCACTATTCTCTCTTGAAATGGTCACAATAAAAACTTTGTATAATCTTTATTTTTGAAATAACTCATTATACAGTTCATTGCATTTAATAAAAAGGTTAAGATATTTAAACAATAGGATTTAAGATATGTACAGAAATTACATTTATTCTTATTCACAAAAGAATACATATTTTTTAAAATAATGAGAAAATTTAAGAATATTTTAATGCAAGTTCTTCATAATAATTTTCCCACCTTTTTTATATTTGTAAATATTTCATTACATAAATATTAGTTCACATTGTTGTTATTGTGACAAAAATGTTCTTATATCTTCTCAATAACATGTCCTCAAACAAGTAAGAAAAAAATAATGTGAGAAAGAGAGAGAGAGAGAGAGAGAGAGAGAGAGGGGGGGAGAGAACGAAAGAGAAGGGGAGAGAACGAAAGCGAGGGGGAGAGAACGAAAGGGAGGGGGAGAGAACGAAAGCGAGGGGGAGAGAACGAAAGCGAGGGGGAGCGAACGAAAGCGAGGGGGAGCGAACGAAAGTGAGGGGGAGCGAACGAAAGCGAGGGGGAGCGAACGAAAGCGAGGGGGAGCGAACGAAAGCGAGGAGGAGAGAACGAAAGAGTGGCCAAGGTATACACAAGCAATATTGAGACATAAGCAGTATTCATTCACGGCCGGCAAGTTTCATCATCAGGCGCGCCGTCGTGACGGGCTGGCTGCGTGAAGACGATTTAGCGGTTTCCTTCTTCACACGGCCTCCAAGCAGGCGCCGGAAATCCATGTGGGCGTGGCCGACCACCTTTGGACCGGGTGCTCTACGTGCTTATCAGCGCCACCCCTCTACCCGCCAGCCCCCCCGGAATCTGCCGAAACCCGAATCTGGAAGGAAATGCGGTCATAGATATAGAGCGGAATGACGTCATTCTCCTCCTATAAGCGTCCGCCAATACTCGTTCGCATATACAGCGGACGAGCCCGCAAACCATACTTCACGTCACATTTGTCTCCGGAGGCGTCGTGGTCAACGTCCGACTCGCTGACGGCGGTCCCAGGGCGTCGCGCTGTCCTCACTGTCTGAGCTGAGCAGACGATGTGGGTCATAGTCGCAATTATTCTGATGCATTAATGTATCTTTGGCTTACTCTTAATTTGTTATACTCAGTATGATTGTAATCGAATGAAAATGTCTGGCGTGACGCTATACTTATCTGCTTATTATGTAATTCTTTAATTTAATGTGTTGTATTACAAATTGCTGTCTGTTAATTCTCACAATCATTTATTGTGAAGTCGTGTGCATCATGAATTTGTATTACTGAAATTGCTGGTCTGTTAATACGCATAATTGATCATTATACAATAATTTAATTAAATGTATTGCATTACAAATTGCTGTCCTGTTAACACTCGCAACCATTTATTATGAAGTCGTTTAATTTATGTATTTGTGTTACTGAATTTCATGCTTAGTTAATACACATAATTGCCGATTTTAATTATTGTGTTTGTAAAATTGTAAATTGTTGTCCTGTTAATACGCACAATTATTTCTTAACATTATGTAGTGATTCCTTTCACATTTCTTAAGAATTATTAAATTTTATTTATATTACATTCTATAATATCACCTGGCGTCACCTATCCAATGTAGTATGAGTATAAGGTGTTGCACGTGTTCGCAACTTTCACATTACAAATTTCACAGATTTTCGTAACAATTGCACGAATAATTCATCAAATGGAATCACGCTGTACACTGAATATTCAACTCATAGAATGAGGCTTTGACGTGGTTTTACAACAGATGGAAATTGATTCTAGGTGCGTCGTCTCCGTTGGTCCTGAATGCGTCTCATTCTACTCGTCGACTCGCATAAAATGAGGCGTTGAACACTTGTTAATTGTCCAGGTGGCTGGTCTAGATCGATCGAGATATCGTTCGAACCTACTACTCAGATCTTTTCGTTACTGAACTGCGATGTCAGTCATAGTCAGGTATTATCTCGATTTGTGTGAGAAGCAATATATTTAACGTATATAAATACGTGATCCGTGACAATTGACCTGGGGCAATGTCAGGGGGTTATGCACAAAGAATACATGCATGGACTCGTCATCTTAAAGACACCGAGGGGAGGGAGGGTTCTTATTTCTTTTTGAATAACGAATTATCTGAATTTTTGTTGAGCAAAAACTCCTTATCTTCCAACAAATTACACTACTGAAGATGCCTCATTACTTTCTAACTTGCGAATCACAAAAAATTAGATGAATAATGATTAAACTCTTAACGAACACAAACACTTTCGACGTTACTAAAGAGTCGCTAACGATTTTTCTTGGAGGAAAGTTTCTGTACCTCAGCGGCGAACTCACGTGTCCTGGCATGCCCCTGCTGATGAACAGTGATACTTCCGGCCACACGACCTCAGCGCACAAGGTCCTTCAGCCGCCTGCGACCTGGCACGCACGGGGCCACGTGATTGCATCAGTACACGACCACGTGACCGCGTGACGTGCGTCTGAAGAGCTGGGGAGCGCGCCCCCTCCCCACAGCCCCACGGCCCGCCTTGCCGCGCGCTTAATGGGAGGGGCAGCATTCACATGCAAAACAGAAAATTATTCGCGTTGTGTGGAGCCACTCGGCGTGCGCTCGGCGAAGGACCGCGAGGGAATTTTCCTCTGGCCGGCGCTGAAAAATGGAGCAGCGAACCGCCGCCGAACAAGTCCCAAACGAAAATGGTGCGATTATAAAACGAAAAATTGTGGGAGGAAGAGGTTGCTCCATACCGCAGATTAGAAGCATATGAAATTATTGGCGCAACAACGGCACATACGTTTTCGCATGATTTTTAACGGCTCCGCAATATTACACGCGTTATAGACTACTACATGACTATACACACATTATAGACTACACGCATTATAGACTACTACATGAACCTGCAAAAGAGTTTCCGACTAGCAAACATTTTTCTGAGCAACGAGATTCGAACTCGGGTCCATCGAGTTAACTCGCCAGGCGCTTTACAGCTACACCCTGCTCGTCTAAAAATTGAACAGTTTCTTCTAACGCACAATCACCTTTTAACAAGAGAACATCCAAACCTCTGTGAAACATGTAGGAGACCTAACACCATTGTTCATTTGTTGATACAGAAACAAACAAACTTAAGAACCAACTAAGAGCATACAAGAGTTACCAAATGACATAAATATGACCTATATGAAGTATTTAACTTCTTATCTAAGCTAGAAATTGATAAAAATATATAATGTGATCTTTTTATCTTCAAGTTCAAAATTAAAAAATAGTATTTCAACATTTGAAACAACAGATATGTGGCAGTATGACAGATTCTTCACCTTGGATTGGTGTAAATAACCTTTTAACGATACTGGAAGTAGACATGCCTTTAATAAAAGTTTGTGCTTTTCTGTCATAAGAGTAACCAAATCATCTTACATTTGCTTCAAGGTAACTATATATGTGCTGAATATTGGCGACATCATGTGAAATAACTATTCTCCTCTTTGTAATGTACAATTTATTTTACTATCTCTTGGTATTTCAAAAAATATTACAAAAATTAACTTGCATTGCAACTATGCTTAGTAACTTAATTAAAAAGTGACTGAAGTTATTCACTCTTAAAATACAAAAGGGTTGTTTACTGAGAGCTGTATATTACAAGTTACAACAAATAACAATGGATAAACTCTTTGGTTCAGATACTTAATTTAATTTTTTCATTCAACCAAGACTAATTGTGATATTTTTCATTAAATTTACGATTGTACATAGCCTATGCAAATGCCAAAAAATTTTAAGAATAATTAAATGTAAATAAACTATGTATTAATAAAAATGCCAATCAAATAATTTAGTAACATGATCTTTATAGCACAATTTTTTATCATTTGTAACTTTTACTACTAAAAACATCGTTAATATTTTCACTATCTTCTGGTAGCTTATGAAGTCGTGGTTAATGCGACCCTAATAAATAAACAAATTATAAAAAATACCTTCATACGAGTTTCATAGACTTTGGGGTAAAATATACTTTATGTAATTTAGAACTATACAATATATTGATGATGATTGAAATTGAAGGCGTTCTGAAAAAAGGAGTATTCTTACAATGAAGAAGGGAAAATGATGAAGGTACAATGAAGAAGGGAAAATAAATGTGAATATCATATATTTATATGTATTTACATTTAATGTAGTATGAAAATTACACTACACATCTATTAAGCACGAACCAGAATGTTTAGCATTTTCTCAGGAATTCATTAGAGACATACGTTATGATTTTTGTGAAAATATTAGGAGTAAATCAATAAAAATAATACTTATATTCCATATCAAACATATGATCAAATTTATTGCTTTTAAATTATTTTCTAAAGATTTATATAAATAACAACAGTCAAAATGCTTTGTTTAAGGGTTTGCCAAGTTAATATTTGTCTCATAATTTTTATGATTATTATTACTATTATTACTTTTATTATTAATATTAGTATTATTAGTATTATTACTATTATTACTATTATTACTAATATTAGTATTATTACTATTATTACTAATATTACTAATATTACTGTTATTACTGTTATTTATTATTATTTTATTTAAACAAGAAACAAATACATGGAACTTATCGAGAAAGCCATTACTTACCTGGAAGCAAAACCAAGAGACTATTCTCTCTTCTCTCTTCTTTCATGATGGGGACCTTGTTGACATTTTCAGCTTACGCAAACTCGCTGTGCAAATGTTCAACTTAAAAGATAACAACACTAACTACAAATGATTCGGAGAAAGCTAAAATGTTCTATGTCCAGGAGCTTAAAATTTTGAAGAGCCAGCAAAAAGGTTCTAAGTTTACGTAAATGAACTTTTCTCATAACATTAGCAGTTGAAGCACATTCTACAAACGTCACAGAGGTCACGACAACGAAAGTTTATGCATGGAAAAATGAATTTATATTTTTAGAACAGGTTCCACCATTGACGAGAAACCGGCAAAATGTGACATCGAACCTTTTTGTTTGCTCGGATTCAAATAAAACGACAACATTTAAATACTTTAAGAGAACTGAAGTGAAAATCTTCAGGATTCTACAGTTGAAGTGGCCTTGCAGTGTGGGGACGTGAATCACGTGACGAAAGGACATTTATCTTCAATTATACTTCGGTATAATGGAGAACGATCTGCGTTCGAGTCAACAGTTTGAATTTCCAATTCTACATGCGAGTTTCCTTTCTTGCAAATGTGGTGTCAAAGTCGAACTCCCGTAATCCGTATCCATTCACTAGTGCAATGTTCATTCATCATTTCATAATTGCTCCAAAAAGTCGTACGTGCCTCGACTCCCAGTACAGATACGCCACGTGTCAGTTCACGCAGCATTCCTTCTTGATGTATTGTCTCCAACATCCCAGAGTTAACATGATGACTCAGAGTGCCAAATTTAGGGTCTTGGCCCGATCGTCTAGCAAAGCGACTCACATATTCACTCTCTCTTATCAGTCAAAGGTGTCCTACCCGTACTGGCAAGTCCAGTGCTGGATTATTGTTGAGTTTTAACTATTTGTTTATGCAGTTCTATGTATGTTGTTCCGTTTCAAACTGTTAATTCTCCGTGCCTCGGTACTAATTTGTTGCAAAACTGCTTCATTTACACATCGTGCATGTTTCCAAACAACCGCCCCACTATGGGGCATTCTATACGAAATTCACCCGAGGCACTACGTAATACTTATCCAGTGGACAACATCAACAATGATCCGAGCCAAGTTTTGGTGACGACACAAGACGTTTGGTGCAGAAACTTTGGGGCTGACCTTCATTTACTTCAAATGAAGTAACTAAGAACTTCTGCTCCGGCATTCGCCTGGTGTTGATAGGAGAATCTACAAAAAACTACCAATCAGAGCAGCCGACCTCTAGAATTCATCTCCAGATAGCGACTGAATTCGACATAGCTGGCAAGCTAGTGTCGAAAATCTTGCCACTGTCGGGACTAGAAACTTGGCGCTTCCGTTTAGAGTCACTGCAGGGACATCAGTTGCACTGAGCCATCTCTACCGGTACGTGGCGCTGTAAGTTTCGACTTCCAATAAGAATGGCTTCAGCACGGGCAAGCATCAGAATCATGTTATACGCACTAAGGACTTCATGCATATGCTTAAATCCCATCTGGTTGTAGTTTATTTCTACATGTAGTTACGATTTACGCGTGGAGATGGAAGCAGGTGACTCCTGTAACCCCGTCCCGTGAATAAAGCAAGCAGTAGCGGCTAGTGGGTTGGGAATTAGTAGGGGCGGCATGTACGTTTGTACGAACAATCACATATATTTTACCTCTAAAATATGCCTTGAACGATGAAAACTATGGCAGGTGGAGTTCATCCGATTTGCACGTAACGGGGTTTTAATGCTTGTCTAAGACAAGTTTTTCGTAGATAACGGAAGAACGTTGATAACGATTGAATAATTGTGCTCACGCGAAAATAAGAGGGTTTTACAAAATATTTCCAGGAAACAAAACCGTAATTTACGAAATGCGATGGTAGTTTCCTCACGCTTCCTGACCTTAACGTGAATCTCGCATGCATCAGCTACAGGAAGGACTCTCAATAGTCTACGATGCTACTCATTCTCAAAACATTTATCTTTCGCATAATAAGGCACTTAAAACTAAATTCGTCCTCAAAAATTACGTTGGTGGCATAAACAACTTAAACGAGTAGATTGATTTCAAGTTTAATACTTTCTGCATTTTTTCTTGAGGTTTTTGGGGAGAGCGCCAAGCAATAGCCCGTAAGGAGATGCCGCCACTGCATCCAATTAGCGCAGTGTGACGCGGGCCAAGACCTTTAATTTTTATTAACTGTTTCTATACAATTAGACAGTATACTGACCATCCAAAACGAAAGTAATATTAAATTTAATAACAATATTTAATGTAATACCATTTGGTTTGTATACTTCTAAAGAACCTGTAACAAGTATAGTACTTCAGCTTCTGTGTCAATGACCCCCATCTCGATCAGGTTTTCGTTCAGTTTCCCTGATCCTTGAGCAAATGCTGAGATGACTCCTTGTTTTGCTTCTGGACATAAATGTAACTTCAAATTAACTTCTCTCTGTATCACGTCACATACAGTTTTGAACTGTATTTGACGAAAATAAATAAATAAATAACGCACCAATTTGAATGCCCGATGGTGGGTGACAAACTCTTCACAGTGGGCAAAGGGGTCTTCTGACACGATCACATCCCACGAATATCTTTGTTTCTCACTTACATACCTGGAGAGATGGCTCGGGTCATCAACTGATGTCACTGAAGTCCGGTCCGGGAGGTCCTATGTTTGATTCCCGACGGTGGCAGGATTTTCGACACTAGTTTGTCAGCTATGTCGAATTCAGTCGCTGTCTGGAGGAGAATTCATACAGCGGGGGAAGACCACAGCCACCTCACAAGCAAAAACATGCAATACACTTGCGGAACGAATGACCTTAATAGTTGACGCGCTCGTAATCACTAACAATAAATCAATTGTTTCTCACTAGAGCAAAAGCCATGAAGGAGACGCTGCCGTTTCCAAGGAATCGCTGGGTTCTTACACGGAGTTCGCGTCGGGTCACCGCAGGTCATGCTCTTTTAGTGCTGAGCCCTGTTAGTTGTGTGATGAAGCTTGCAGTTAATTAAAATGTGTTTGCTCCAGGCGCCTCTTCCGCTCAGTTCGCGCGATTTGGGGGGTATTTTAACGTATTTCGAATGGACTAAAATAATGCACGAAATCGGCAACATTTCTCCCAAGGAGGGCTTATATTCACGAATTAAACGTTTGGTGTCAAATTGAAAAATACGGACGCGTAAATGTGTTATCAATCTCAAAGTGAGGTTCGAAGTGGATCTCAACTCGCGAGATCGATGTCAATACAATTGCTAGTGGACCTATCTCGAGGAGCACAATCTTGTTATTCTCTTCGTACCGCATTTGCGTGACTGAACACATTGTGAGATAATGTGCTCTAGAAGATTTCAAACCAATGACAATCGATGTCGTATTTCGATGCGGCGAGCTATTCTTCACAACATATCAAGAAGTATACTACAAATTTCACAAAGAATGAAAAACAAAACAAAGATACAACTGGAATATAATTACTTGCAATGGAATGATTTAACAGTTGCCAAAATCAAACGCTTTGAAAGACGTCCACGTACAGAGAGATAGAAATCTTTCACTATCTGTCTGTACTGGTACAACAGTCTCTCACGGAGTCAAGGACTACCAGCGGCATCTCGGCCTTGCAGCCATGGGTTAAGGGGTACGTTTTGTTAGCACAATGATACACTTACGCCGTATTCTGGTCTTCTCAGCCTGAGAAATGGGCTTTCTCATCGTCACACAGCAACAGATACATGGAAAATGCACACTATTATCTGACTCTTGGCTTCATGAAAGATGGTGAAATGGACTATCTTCAGAAAAATAAGTAATTTGAGAAGAGAATATAAACGGGATGAATGAGTTCAGATGTGTTACGTGGAAGGATGAAAAATTGACCTAGCCACAACCACACGATGAAAAAACCTCATCTCACACGGAACATCAACCCGCACACTTGGACTACGCATACTGGGCAGGGTTTCCAAATTCCAGCACTAGCGAAGCAAGCCAAAGAGTTTCAGGTTGTCTTGTTTGGAGTTATAGCTTAGTCAGAGTTAACAAGATCGTCATTCGCGATTTCATAATTTCTCAGGAGCCCCAGAGGCAGTGCCGACGAGCGTAGGAAGCATCTGGTGCTCGAGTTTGTGTTCCGCGTCGCATCGTCAGCGGCATGCGGCAGGGAGATGTCGGTGCATGGAGCAAATATTAGATAGATAGATTTATAATTTCTGCAGGTAAGTATAGAACCTGGCGGCAGAACACTACAATCTACATATTATAACTAAGAATGGCGCGGCGGCGGCGATGGTGTAACGGTTAGCGTACTGGACTGTTGTACCCGTACCAAGTTGGCGGGTTCAAACCCGATCGAAGCCGTGGATTTTTAAGGGCGAAAAAATCCTTCATACGCCTTCCTTCGGAGGGGAAGTAAAGCCGCTGTCCCATGTTCGTAGATTTACTTGCATGTAAGAGATCCTCAAGCCTGAATAACGCCTCTGAGCTAAATTCAAATCGCCTGTTTCTCGCCCAAGAAATACCTCCTTTCTCTGCTAGTTGGTGAAAGAAGCGTAGCGAAATTTGCGTGGTCAGACGGAAGAGCGGGCCTGATGGCCCGAGGCTCGCCACGTAAAATAAGGCAATTTCAATTCAATTCAAAGAATAGTAATACACTATAATTTTAAGGCAATAATAACAATAATATAACAATAATAACTAACAGCATTACCTATACACTTTATGACTGCCCTGCACGGAATTTTTAACTAATAAATACACTGCACTTCACTACACTTGCACTTGACTTCTCTATTTCACTACACTTCACAACACGTCACGACACTCCTATTCAACTACTACTTTACATATAATTGTATAATTAACAAACCAATGTATTTAGTAGTGATTATCACAATACTAATAATTAAAAATAACAATTAGAATATAATTATAACTAAAATAATCTAAAATAACTAAAATAAATTGCTAATTCATCGCCAAAGGGCAGAGCTGGAGTGGGGGCAAGCTGACGCCGTCCCCCGCCGCCT
>BOPP01000055.1:5436485-5500983 GCA_017312745.1 Gryllus bimaculatus
AATGAACGCTGCCGCCCGATAATCCAGTCCGCCCAACTTGTTCGACATCAAGCCCGGTTCGGCGCGGGCCGAGTAATGGTTTCAAAATATCTATCCCCTCTAACCAACGCGATTACGTTTTAAGGATCGCCCTGGCCCAAATCACTTACCGCCGCCCAACCCGCCCGCTGAGTCGGCGATTGAGCCCACGCCCTCACCCCCTCTTCTACCGTCGCTCACATCCTCCTCCTCACACACCGTACCGCCCGCACTCTTTCCTTCGCCTTTGTCCTCGCCCACGTCCTCATCCTAGCCCTCGTCCTCGCCATCGGCCTCGACCTCGTCCTTTTCCTTTATTTATTTAACGTCATTAGGAGTAAAAATCTGTGACTCGCGGCGTGACCACGCCCTACCATACTCTCGTTCTCACACTTGCCCTCGCCTCCACCTTAGGTCTGGTCCTCGCCCCTCCCTCACAATCGCCCGTCCTCTCACTGTCACTTGTCCTCGCCCTTACCGTCACTCTCGTCCCCACTAGCGCCATCAAGGCATCATCCTCACCTCGCACTAGCCATCCACCTCTCTCCACCATCGCCCTCCCCCTGCCCTTCCACTGTCCTCGCAATCGTCACTCCCTCCCCTCCCATGTGCCCTCGCCCTCACATCATTGTGCTCACCCTCTCCCTCGCCGACGTCGTCGTCATCATTGTTTCCCCATCCGGGACTTCACCCCGTCCTCAAACCGGCGTCGTCCACGACCCGCCATAGACTTCACCCTCGCCACTTGTCCTCATCGTTCTCGCTATCAGCCGTGTTCACGTTCTTGTCCTTGCCTTTACCCTCGACCTCACCCCCACCCCCGCCCTCGCATCTCCGCCCTTCCTCGATTTCTTCACCGTCTCCCTTGCCTTTACTCTCACCCATTTATGATAACCCTCTCTTATGTCGTTTGTGTGAGAGAAAATCGCAGAGACCAGACATTTCGGAGTAGTGAAAAAAATTTCTCAGTGTTCCTTTTACTTTCTCGTCTTTACTTTATAAGACGGTACTTACGGAAGACTGGTAAATATTGTTATTATATATAGTAAATTGTCTCATGTAATAAGTTGTGTAGTCAGAATGCATATTTTCTATATCAATCATATCAAAAAAATGATTGACAGAATAACGTTTCCCTCTTTAAGATACAGATTTTTCTTCGAAAATGTCTGTTTTACAAAATTAGATTTTAAAAAAATGTCATCTGGAATGTGAAATGAAAAACATGAATTTTGTATTAAACAAATTTAATTTTGTTTCACAATTCATTATAATGAATTAATAATACTGGAGGTTGGTTTCTTTCCATCGTTATACACGGCTTGACCTTAGTTGTTTAATAAAATGTATAAATTAATAATGATAATTGTGCTACGAAACGTAAACAAGTAAATAAGTACCACAGGATATTACTTACAAGTGAAGTATAAGAATACGTAGACAATATCAATGGTAGAGATGGAGTTGTTATTGTTACTTTAGTAGAGAGTAACAAATTACAATACATCAACTGTGCTCTAAAATGAAACGTATCGCCAAAATCAACTGTGCCGTCGAAATAAACGACCACGCTTTCAACGCACGACAATTGTTTTCAGATTTCACACGCGAGAGTTTGTAGTGGGTAGTGTTAGTGGGAAGAAAAACACACAACCCGTATCGAAATTCCCGTTTCACGCTTTAGCAAAGATATTCTCAGATCCGTATCTAAACTAGAATTTTTATTTAAATATACCTCTATAGTCCTAGTAGTAAGTAAGATTATTGTAAGTTAATGTTAAGTAGATTTAAGCAAGTGTTTTATATACTGACATTTCCTAACCGAACAATGCAAAACAATCAACAACGAAACCGTGGACAACTTCGAGGTCGATAGACTGTAAATAGTTTCAAGTTCTCGAGCGCCCTTTGAAGTAGTTGGCCCGTGATGCACTCGAAATTAGAAATTTGACATGCGTTAGGTTTATTATTGATTTACGGCACTTGCCTACGAGGTGTGTACTGCTTAGACCCGACATATCTCTTTGTTTTTCAACAGTAAGAGCAAATATTTTTTGTAGTACAGGGCACATATTTTATTTTCTCATGAGCACTTGAGATCGTTTAAGCGATTTTCTAAATATAATGTAATCGTCGTTTTAAATTTAGTGGTAGGGAGTTATCATTCCCGTGTGTTGAGGTGACAAGTACGTAAATTGCTTTTATTTAACTTTTTAGTTTATTATTTGTTTGTTCCATCTTGTATCTGATGGTGAAAATACAGCGCATTGCCATCACGTGCTATGAAATCATTCTACATAGTAACGCGAGGGGGTAATTATCTTTTTTTTGTATTTTTAATGTGAACACGCACATTGCATGAACGTGACATGCAATCGGATCGATCTGATGCAACACGCATTCTAATGCATAGATCACTCGTCAAAAAGATCAAATCTAAGTGATAGTTGGAGGGCATGTAGTGATTTCCTATTAAGTGTGTTTGGCGCGTTTCTAAATGAGGGAACAGAATCTTATTGGGCTCAGGTTTAAGCTATTAGTAACGATGCTCCAGTTGAAGAACGCTTATTACATAAAATTATACATAATGACATAATATAATTTCAAAAGGACGGCATCGATTGCCCAATTACTTAACTGCGCTCCGGGAAGTCCCAAAAGGAAGTCCCAAAAGTTAAGCAGTTCGAGAAGCCACGGATTTATGGACGGGTGACCGTGTGGGAACCCCGATTTCTAACGGCGCCGAACACCTGGCCGAAGGGATAAAAGTCACTGACTGACCACGATGTGAAGAGACAAAAAGACAATAAAGTAAACGGAGGATTACTCCAATACGTTCAATGCCCAAGAAGGGTTTGGAGACGGGTTGCAAAGATGCAAGAATTTTTTAAAGTCAGTCAATGATTGAACCAATTTAAATGCCGTGCCAGCGTCATGTCTGTGTGCTGCTAACAATATTCTGAGAAACAGTTTACGAAAATTTCTCTGACATCGTGAAGAATTCTCGCACGTCTTTCCAAATGGTTCCCACACTTTTCATCAACTGATTTTTTATTCTTCTCCTGAATCGTTCTTCAAACGATGCTGTGACATTGTTGGTACGTAGCATGTTAAGAACAATATACTGACATACAACTTTGTGCACAGTGAACTGTGTGATTACCTGACATACAGCTGATACATGACAGTTTGTTTGCTCTCGTTGATGCCATATAACCAGATGTGAGGTATCATTAAATCAGCAAACACTAAAGCAAAGGCATGAGTGAAATCAATTTCCAGATAGTTAATTTGAGACAGAGGCACACTATTTATATACATAAAGCTCCTTACATTATAAACTAATGCAATTAGGCAATTATAGTTTCATATGATGTCACGAATCATACAATTCGTATGAAATTTTAGAGGTGGAGGGTTTCGTTAAGAGAAAAACGGAGGAAAGGTTCTTGGCTCAATTAAGCAATGTCCTACACATAGAATTGGGTTATTTATTTATTTGTTTATTTACGTATGTATTGAAATATAGGACATTGCTTAATAATTGATTGAACACAGGATGACCTTGCCTAGGATAAACGATTTTGGTACTATAACGTTGGAGAGAGGACCCGTCGGTCACATTGAGTTCCGTGCTTCAGTGAGCGACGGTGGTTTCTTGCCCTCCGCGTGTCGTTATCGCAAGCAGCCGTGTTATTAGTGCCACACCCCACGGGACGGACGACAGCCGGTCTCCGGGCGCGGCTCACGGTCGCTACAGCCGCATTGCGGCAAATCTACTCAACGCGTGTTCGTGTCAGTGTTCTAACAAACGTGTCAAACTCATAGACGAACCTTAGCGCTAGACTAAACGTGAACTCCATCATCGGGGTCGAAATTGCGCCAAGGCAGAATCCCTGGACATATCAGCACAATCAGTGTCGGAATCAGTCTCATGAGCGCGCTGAGACCTTTATCAGTTTCATGACAATAAGACAAAATCTACAAGTAAACCACCTGAACTATCATACCTACCAAGATCCAGGAAAATAAACCACGTCCATAATCTTACGTATTGTACCAGTAAATCACAGTGAAAAATACTCATCAAAAGAAACCTTCCAATTCTAGAAGTAATAAGACGATTGGTCCCTGTGTGCAGTCACCTTGGAAAAGAACAATAATGCCCACAACATTTGTAATCAGACTAAACTATTTCATACCATTATTACTGTAGAAGAAAGGAGACGCCATCATGGACCTGTTCAGTATCGAGGATGTCAAGACTTCTGTCTTACCAAGAAGAACTATGGTCATCCTGTGAGGTGTGGTCGCTGCTCCAAAAACCTTTCCATTAAAGACAACACCGAAGGCAACTTACAGTGTGCAAACTGTAAAAACCTGCATGCAGCCAGTAGTCGTGCGTGTACCATATAACTAAATCTGTTCACAGAAAACGTGTCAAAATCATTTAGATTGCACCAACACCTCCCAACCTCACCCCTTCTACACCTTTTCTCCATACCCACGACAAACGTCTCCTAAGCACAGTGACCTTTCACCCCTCCAGAAATTTATCTCCCATCCCCGCTGCCAAAACTTTGAAACCCCACGGCAACAAACTAGAACTTACGCTAACGTAATCCGCCAGCATCCTCCTTCACCCTTATTTACACCTCACAATCATCCCACCCAATCACATTCCCTCTTATATAGCATCGTAGGGTTTCACGGCCGGAGTCAATAGAAGATAAAGTTTCCGGGCTGGTAGGCCGTGGTCCAGTTCGCATTGAAGGGCCAAACGTTTCGTCCACGTCTGCGGTGGCCATCCTCAGTGGCGGCAGGGTCGCGGGAGCATAGTTCGGGGCTGCGGGCTGACGACTAGCGACGCGCTTCTTCTTCTTCTTCTTCTTCTTCTTTTTTTTTTGGCTAAGCCAAAGGTTTGTTAACTTGGGTTTGCAGTGCGCAAGCAATTTTGCGTTTTACTGCTATGTGTAAGTGGCTGGTGTGGGTTCGGACCTTAGTCAATAGCCAAATCGGCTTTTGTGTTGCACTATGCCCTTAGTATATGAAAGGGGAGTGCTTGTCTTCTTTGCCCTATTGTAAGGACGTGTCGAGCTAACTGTTTAAGCGTAACCGGAATTTCGTCGGTTTGAAAGGCTTGATAAGCTTCGTTAAACGAAAGCCGTCTCAAGCATTGAGTGAAGCATTCGATATTGAGTTCCTTCCTCAGTACCTTCAACCGTTTTTGAAACGGAGGGCGTGCTATGAGCCGTAGAACTTTGTTCTTTACCAGCTCAAGTGTATCCTTGTACTTCTGTGCTGTAGTTCACCACGTTGCCGCAGCGTAGGTAGCCATAGGCAGGCAACGCGTTTTATAGAGTAACAGGCGAAGTTCCAAGGGGAGTGTAGGTTCCGTCAAAAGAGGTTGTAATAGTTTAATTCTTTGTTGTAATTTTGATCGAATTCGCCGGACGTGTAAATGCCAGCGCAGCCTTCGACCATAAGTGACGCCTAAGTAGGTTGCCTTCGGTGCCCATGTTAGTTTTTGTGTACCAAGTGTAATTTATTTAGCTGGTGTAAAACGTTGGTGTATTTGTGTTTGCGGCGGGTGTAAGAAATGGCCTGTGACTTTTCCGCTGAGAAAGTCAAGTGGTTTTGTTCCGCCCACTTCATCGTCAGGTTCATCTGTTTTTGAAGTGTTTTGAGTTTGTGGTCTAGGTTTATTCCTCTCGCTAAGACGGCTATGTCATCAGCGTAAAGGAAGTCAGTCTTATTCATGGTATTTGCGGTATGTCATTGACATAGAGCGAGAACAATAGCGGAGAGAGGATGGAGCCCTGAGGGACTCCAGCCGCAATCATCCGCTTTGAGGATCTCGCTTTACCATGAATGTGCGGTTTGTGAAGAAAGATGTAATCATTTCGGTTACATCTTGAGGAAGGCGGCGACGGAGTTTGGAGATGAGTGTGCTATGAGGCACTTTGTCAAAGGCTTGTACCATGTCGAGCTATATAACAGGTACATCCTGTGTGAGTAACAAATCAGCGGAAATCTTCTGAGCGACGCGCTCCGCGCGACCGCGGCTTTTATAGTCGGCGGGAGAGGGGCGCCGCGGTGGGTTTCTGGCGCTAGCTTGCGATTGGATGATGGTTCGCGGGCTGACTCCTGGTTGGCTGTCGATTGCGTTGTGGCTAGATTGGGTTATTCTGTTCTTGTAAGGCTTTTTAATAATGTTGCGCAGTACGGGAAGTTATTTGGGTGCTTAAATATCTCAATAGCTTCCCGTTGCTTTAAAGATATTCACTGGTCAATAAAATTAGGTGACTTATTTATTGTAGTAAGAGATGGGTCATCTTTGACTGCAAGTTTTAAATAAAGATTGGTTTATTTATTTCATCAAATTTGGTGTAGGTACTTCCGTAAAACTTAATTCCTCCCCAATTATTATTGTTAGGGCCTATATTTTGGAAAAAATAAAGTAAATTATATAACCATGAAATACGAATTTCCTGAGGAATGTGAGAGCCGCAAAGGACCAAGAAGCTGCCGGGCGCGCAGCTACCCATTTTTTCTACCCATCAGCTACCCAGCAGTCTTTCTACCCATCAGCGGATCTCGATGGAGGGTCTCGATTTATGGACGTCAAGAAAGGTTTGATGGGGTCCTGTGGAATATTTTGGGTGAATTGGACAAGGGGTGGCATTGGCGTGGAGTTCGGAGTAACCTGCGGGAATATTAATAACTTTGAAGTGAATAGCTCTACGCAGTTGACTCGAGACATACAGAAACGACAAGCAAATGACAAAATATGAATTCTCCCGAGGACATGTATGCAGGAGAAGTGATATGAATCGAGTGCAGATACATAAGCAAGAACATGACGCAATTCATGAAACAAAGAATAGGCTCACTCGGCATTTCGACTAAAATCGCACGACTCGCACGCGACCATTAACGAAAGACGGTGTCTTCCTGTGTTACACCAATAACCTGCGACCAAAAGGAGTGGAGGGATCAAGAGCGTACGAGAAAGGAGGAAGATTTTCTACAAAGAGAAAGTTTTCCAAAATCGACAATGATGACACAGCAGTCTCGTTTACGCGATCCGTTCGCCGTTCGCTGTTTGACTTAGAAACTTTTCCACTGAACGCAGGTGATGGCAATTTGGCTAGTTTCGAGCTTTGAAAATTCCGAATTTGTGATACTGAAATATACGACATTCACATGAATGAATTCATTATCTAATAACCGCATTTTATGACTTGAGAGTCTAAAATAGTTGCGTAGGCTTCCGCGGTCGGAGTTTATGTTGGCTGGGCTATTCGGGACGAGCCGCGTCAATGTCATGGTGACTAACGTTTCGGCCAACGTATTGTGGCCTTCTTCAGAGCAGCAGGGGAGCAGTATGCTCTGAAGAAGGCCACAATACGCTGGCCGAAACGTTAGCCACCATGACATTGACCAGGCTCGTCCCGGATAGCGCAGCCAACTTGAGAGTCTAACGTCTGGAAATAGTGCATGTCTAATGAACACGCAAAAATTATCAGTGCGTCTTATGAGCAGTAAGGGAAGGTGTTCTACCTTTAAGCACTCTTTGCCAGAGTGCGTTTTACTGGTTAACTTCAGAAGTTGGTACCACTGGTTTATACTTCTGCTCCTAGAGCTGATGTAAGTCTTGACATTAGTGTTCAAAAGCTTCATTAGTATTGTCTGTTTGTTCTGTAGAAATCTGTTTGCAACAGTCAAAAGTAAGTATTTTGTTTGGATGAGTGTGTGTCATAACGTGAGTTATATTTATTCTCTTTCATAGTTAAAACTACGAAAATGTAAGACAGACATTCTAGATTAAATATGCAGTTTACAATTTGTAAATCAATTAATCCCAAATTAAACATGCTTGATTCTGTGAAAAGTGAACGTATATCGTACCATTGAGCAGCATGTTTTGTTATAACTTTCACCAGTGAAAGGTGCACACAACTGATCCTACAATTGCTTTCCTTTAGGTTATGTATTTATCACTTTTTTTTATATTTTTAGAGAGTTGTAAAACATGCCTAGAAGCAAAGATATTGTATTTGAGCTCCCAAATTCATCGCAGGCAGGTGGATCAGTTCATACTATCGTATATATAGCAGATTTTTTTATTCTGTATTATTCAAATGACTTTGTTTTTATGTAATGACATTATAATTTGCTTAAATTGTAATTTTTTTAAAGTTAGCTTCAGATTTGCAGGGTTTCCATTTTCATGTACTTTGTTCTATTTATTCCTTTTTCCACAGTTTCTGTGATCTATATTTCTGATGTGCATCATACATACATATTAGATTGTTAAAAATTAGTCCAACTAATAAAATAAGTTCCAGTTAAATGATTATTTTAATTTCTGTGAAGTGTTCAAAAGTAGAACTACCCCTGGTCAGAGATACAACATTGTGTTGTACCTTTGAACAATTTCTTAAAAAAAATTAATTTTAATTATGTTTAAAATTAATTCAAGATCATCAGAAAATAATATTTTATTGACAACATTTATGTGCAAATTTCACAACATTGAACAGATAATAAACATAAAATTGCAAGGGGGAAAGGGGAAAGTATGAAAGTGGTCAAAGGTACTACACCTTCTCTTGTGTTGAAAGCAGGTGCGGATGCAGTGCTTGCGTGGTTCGACATAGGTCTCGGCGTACTAGAAAATTAACGTCTGCCGGCTGAATGTTCGACAACAAACGCGAGCGCAAAGAACGAACGTAGCGGAAGGCCGGTGGCGGCGGGAGGCGAGGCAGCCAACTGAGCGGCCGGGCCGCATGACCTACCTCAACCCGACCAGCGAGGACGGGGCCACTGGCAGCTCCTTTCACAGCATCCCAGCGAAAAGGGTGAGCGACCATGAGCGAATGCCGACAACCGTTCGTACGCTGACTGCCTCAGAGAAGGAGTGAGCGATGCGAGAGACACAGTTCTCCGCTCAAGAAGTTAATTATTAATTTCAGAAATGAACAATGAACATAGTTTGAGTATTCGTTAAAAGAAGATAGTTTAATACATTCATTATTAAAGTTGGGAGGGTATTTCTATGTACCGTGCATCAATTTTGGACGTCTACCAACGTATCAAAATTTCTTAATAATAATCAAATATGTACTATTTTACCAACAAAGTTGATTTATTTCCAATTACCAATATTTCTGTTGTCAATTCTGGCATTCGAGTGTGAGTATCGGGGTAGACGATAAATATACCCCCCACTCTCCTGGGAACCCTTATATTTTTTGATAAACACATGCTCCCCAACGGCTAGCAAAGTGATAATCCGTGTTTACTCATCAGGGTGGACTGGTTTCTTCACATAATAATACCTATTAAATTTTACAAATTGATTGTCGCGAACAATATACTAGTATCGTTATTTGACAATGTTCCTTCAACATTAAAATTTAAAATGAAATTATACTAATAAAATGCAAAATTCAAAGAGTATTTATGAAAAAGTCCTGAAAGAAGCCAGCGCTCATTTTTTATCATTAACTGGCATAATTGGTCGACAATCATAATGCTCAGATTTTACTGAAAGTAAATAATTCTAATAATAGTATTCATATCTTTTTCATCAAAAACAGACAGTAGTATTCTGATTTTTCATATAATTTATTTACTTTTAACGTTTTGACGCTACTTGGGATGTTTTTCAAAAATATATCTGCGGTCCAATTTATAAAGAGACTAGTTGATATTTAAAATTATTGAATAGCGTTTTATATAAAAACTATTCTAATAAAAAGAAATGAAGGAAATATAGTATTTGATAATAATATTATAGTTGTGTCTGTTTTCTAAGGAAAATATTTGTATAATTTTTGGAACTATAACGAGATAAAAGATGTTAACACATTCCTTAAGAAAGTAAATAAGATCTGAATATGAAACACAGTGGAATTTCTCCTTACCGAAAGCAACATATAAACAATTATGAAAAAATATCAAGATGAAATTATGATTGATATTTTTAACTATTCTTTAACGAAATTTGTTATTATGAAATTTGTTATTTTTGAAAATGCAAAAAGGACTATATTTCGAAACAAGGTTTGCACAAAGACGGCACTCAGCAAGTGAACCCCATTTGCCCCATGTCAAAGTACATCGTCCCTTCGCTCCTCCAATGAATTACTTCTGGAGACGAGCAGCTTAGATTGCCCTCTTAGACTGCCTTTACGCGCAGCTACTCGGTGGCGACAGAGCCCTTCACACGCCGCACACACAGGTTTAGAAGGTCACACCGCTGTGAGCTCCGTCGCTGAAAGGCAGCCGACAGGTACAAAATGGTTCAGCGGTGTGTCCGAGTGATCTAGTGTGAAGGCTGCCATTTAGGCTAAATTTAGGGCCCCTTCCCACGTCGCGACGGCGGTGCGCTTCCGAGCGGCGCGGCGGTTAGCAGAGCATTGGTTTGAATGGAGGCCTTCCCACGTGCAGCGGGTGGCCGCTGCTGCGGCAGCCGACGCCGAACTCCAGCCACGCGAAGCGGAGGAGGGCGTACGCGCCACCGCTAGCAGAATACAGCTTTAAATGGGAGCCTTCCCACTGTGCCGCCGGTCGCTGCGGTTTACCTGCTGCGGTCCCTTTGTTCGTCGTCGCCGGAGGGTCGGCGAAACATACCACTGCAGAACGAACCCCCCTTCCACGGCGGGCGGCGGTGCGGCCGTGGCTGTGGTGGTGGCGGCGTCGGAAGGGCTCTGCTGCTTGAAAGAAGAGCTGCGCCGTGGCGACGTGGGAAGGCGCCCTTACACGTCGCCACACGGTGACGCCATCGAAAAGCAGCAGAGCCCTTTACGCGAAGCCACTGCTGATCGCCACTGTGCGCGGGATAAGAATGATTCGTGAGTAACAGTGCTGTGGGCTCCGCCGGCCGAAAGGCATTTAGAACCGTGTTCTGCTGGCGGTGGCGCGGACGCCACCGAGCACCACAGCAGCGGGACTCAGCCGCTCCTGTGGATACCACATGCAAAAACGCCAACAGACGCGCCACTGAGTAGTCGGAAGCGCTGCTGAATAGTCGGAAGCGCTGCTGAATAGTCGGAAGCGCTACTGAATAGTCGGAAGCGCTGCTGAGTAGTTGGAAGCGCTGCTGAGTAGTCGGAAGCCCCGTGTCAAGGGGCCCCTAGGTACTCCAGGAAGGCCAAACTTTCGTCTCTCCTTCGATGGCACTATGGCTGAGTCGGGATCTGGTCTGCCATTTGCAAATTAAGAGTGGGTTCTTTTGAGACCCGACAGGATTAATAGAGCCGGGCGAATCAATTTACATCCGGCCACTTAACAGGTGTGAAAAATCCGCCAGTGTTGGCGCTCACACGCGTGATCTCGAGGTCAACGAAACTTCATTTGCTAACAGAAGATGAGAGGCATCGCCCGGCCGTTGGGGTGGAAATGAGCAATGATTCATGAACTGTTGCGTACGGAAATACTCGCCTTCCTCTCCTAATGTGTGGAAAATAATCCACGGAAACGATCGTTCTGTGAAGAAAGAATATGGAGCTATCACTGACGTGGAGCCGTAGTCTGACATACACTTTGGTTGTGGCTGAACACACTCACTTGTGACAGACGTGATATGTCTGTGCACCAGTATTTATCTAATTTTCGTTTCTTTTTCACATTTTTCAGGTATATTTTGTTGTTAAATTGTTCTCTGTGCTTGTTACAGACAAATTGAAAGGGCTTTTGTAGTGTTCAAAGCAGTAAAAGAGAAGTACAAATATTATTTAAAAGAAGACGTAACGGTTAAACGCAGTTCAAAAAGTACAAAAAATAAAATGCTTCCAATATGTATTATATTATATTTTTTCAGACTAAACATGCCTCATCAACTGCCGTGGGACAAAAGACTTCTGGGACAAAGGACACCCCCATCTCGATCAGGTTTTCGTCCAGTTCAGTGATTGAACAAATGCTGAGACGGCTCTTTTGTTTTGGACCCAAAAGTAGCTTCACTACGCGTACTCTGAGCTCTTCTTTTGTTTGTTGTGGTAAGAGTAGAACTGGGAATGTCAGTTACTCTCTTGTTAGCAATACGAATAAACTTCTGTACTTGATTTATAAAAGTTGCTAACCTCTCTTTGTTAGTACTTTTATTTTTCATTCAACTATAAGGGCGGGTAAGATATTATGGGGATCACGAAAACGTACTTAAATTATTCTTCCCCCTCATACGGTGCATTCAGTTTCTACTGTTCTTTGACGAAAATAAATCAAATCAAATTAGATCCTGCTACTTAACAGATGTGAAAAACGCGCCACAGTTGGGACTCACACGCATGATCTAGGGATTAATGAAACTTCATTTGATAACAGGTCGCTACCAACGCTTACATACTGGGTTGGGATACCAATCTGATGGTTCTACATAGGACTTGTAATCGCCTAAGCAAGTATCGTCAGACAATTACTAAATAGAATGAATAGAGAAGAATGGAATGCCAATTGCCTGTAACACTATTGCAAATGTCACAAAAGAAGAAACTATTCAGATTGGATTACGATTTTAACTGAATCGCATCTCTAACGAAATACTCTCTGAATTGGGTCATCTAACGGAACAAAGGTTAATTGATCAAAAGGGAGCGGTAATTAATAAGCTTCCCAAGCAATTTCAAAGCAAGCGCCTTTCTTCGACCACCCGAGGAATAAATGGATGCTGAAATATAATTCAAGTCAAATATCTGATGACGATAACACCTTCTTATTAAACATTTAAATTTCTGACCAGGGAATACTATTTATTGGAAAGATGTATGATTATGTTATGCACGAGCATACACGTATGAAAAAAAGTCCCGCGCTGGGACATAAAATAAGACTTTATATAATGAAAATTATTAATTTAATTCCTTTCATAATTTTAATGATAAAGTGGGGTCACTAGAGCATTCGTGAACCGTCTACAGTAAACATAATAAACAGGATAGAAATCACAATCTTGCTTTCAATGATAACAATTTTTATTTCAAGGTGTTTTTTCGCTAATATTGGCAGACTGCATTTTAAATATTTTCTTCAGACGTTTAATAACATTCACCAAACAAAGAAATTATCTTATGACATTAACTAAATATTCTGGTATTGATGGTAATTTGTATTATTAATGTATGAAATGTGTCATAAGAACATTTTAGAAGAACGTTCGTTTCTCCAAAACCAATTTCAACAACTGATGTAAATAAAACAAAGCTGTTGCTATTTCACCTAACTAATTGGAAAGATTTGGGCGGTGCGTGGCACCAGAGGTAGGGTTAGAACTGAGGTAAGACCACGGAAACAAAGGCGTGCATGGGGCACTTCGTGAGCTATTCTGAAAAATCCATTTACCGAGAGCTGACCTCCTTGCTGACGTCAGCTCCGCCACAATCGATGCGGCCACCACGCGCGACTGCCGCCGCCGCGCCTGCCTCCACAGCTGCCTCCACGGCCCCTGCCGCCCCCGCCGCCACTGCCGCCCCCGCGATATCGTTTAGGGCGCCACCCCCGCAGCGGCTGGGTGGTTGTCTAGTCTCGTTCGATCTGCCTGTGGGCGAAAGATAGACCGCACCAGAGAGTGAGACGCAGAGCTGAAGGCAATTAATGGCCCCACAACAGTGGAGTTTTCGGTTCGTAAGGTATGAATGCTTTCACATTCCTTGAGGCGTCGCCGAAAAGTGTAAAGTACTACGGCCCCCTCCAAAAATAACATTAGGATCATTTAATAACCTGAAAGAAAGAGAAGACGAGATGGAGAATAAAAGAAGAGGAAGCAAAACTAGTGATGCTAAACAGCACATACTTTCTTGCATTATTTTCACCTTTTGCAATTTTAGAAAATTCAAAGAGGTCAAAGGAGGCACGTTCTTCTTTTCACCGTCCTTTTTTCAATCCCTGGACTATTTTTAAATTCGAGAATTGTTTTTTAATTTTGAGAAATTTTTCTTATACTATACAATAATTTCTAACAGAAATTACGAAAAAAACTACTCCTTTAAAATGATTGTACATCACCATTTTTAAAGATCTGTTTTAGAAGATATTTTTTTTTAGAAAAATCTCTATTATAGATTGTATACCTTTGCGATGTTAACATTTCTGGAAATTTTGTAATTTTGCTGGAAATAGAACTATCACAATTTTTTTCCAACCTTTAATTCTTTGAGAATATTTAAAGAAAAAAATTGGAATCGTTTTTTAAAAATTGTTCTAATTTACTGTATTTTAAGAATAATTACGCAAAAACGACTTATGTTTTTTCCAAAATTGTACGTGATCTTATTTCAAGATGTTTTTCAAGAATGTATTTCATTAAGGAAAATCTCTGTCTTTAATATTGTACTTCAAGGAAAATGCCGAAAGCATATTGAACTTCTGCACTTTTCGAAAAATCAGAGATTTTGACGAAAATTAGTTCTGTGTCATTCTTTTAAGCGTCCTTTACGCTTTTCGGGGAGAAAGTTTAATCATACAATTTGGAGTCTTTTTTTTATGTATTTTCAAACTTCAGGACGCTTCATGTAAATACCCCTCGAAAAAAATAATGGGTGAAAACCATAACGGTATTAGTGATATTTTATAAATTCTGAGAAATCTGTATATTTAAGTTAATATCACTGTACAGACGTGGTGCTTTGTTTCATCATTAAAGCCACAGCATTTCAATTCTTCATTTAAATCACTAAAATACATTGCCACTGATATATAGCCTAAAATAAACACGTTTTTCTCAGAACTTATAAAATGTCACTTATACCGTTCTGGTTGTCGCCCTTTCATGCAGGAAAGAGATATATCTAGTTCTGCCTTCCCGGGCCCCGGCAATTGGAGTTTTTCTGCGAGCGAATCGCCATTTTCCGGTACACGATTGGAATACATACTTTCACTTCTTCGAGAGAAAGTTATTATTACAAAGTAAGGTAAGAAATGAAAAAGAGTTGGGGAAGAAGAAGAAGACGAAAAAGAAGAAAAGAAGAAGGAGAAGAAGAAGAAGAAAGATGTGAAGATTTTTGTGAGTCAGAGCACCTGGACCCCAAGAAAATTTCAATTGGTGAAATAGCAATGTCCCAATAGGATTTGGTGACTCACGTGGAAACATTGTTTCGTTAGTTCTACTTTTGGTAACAACAACACGAAACATAAAAGCCCACTTTCTTCAACTATCACAATTGTGATTGCAGTTAAGGCAGTGCAGAAATACACTGCACTTAATATGCCATATTTTCCATCGAGACATTCCCATTTCCACAACATAAGATAGTGTTATTTAAAATTTAAAATAAAGAGCATGTGTACTTACCTATTTGTAAAAGAAATCGGCATGCGTTTCCTTGCTCCTAGTAAATTTTGTGATAACTCTTTCATTAACACCTCACAATCTGTGGGGTGCGTTAAGATCCTATCAACAGGTAACTACAAAAAAATTGCATATATAGCGTATCGCATACTAGAACATTATTTTACAACACATTACGAGGTGAAATTAAACGAGTACAAAAGTTTAAGTTCGAAGTAAAATCTTTTCTGCTGCGCAACTGTTTCTATGCAATTAGAGACTATACCAAGAATCTGGAAGGAATGTAATATTGATTTTAACAATGACATTTACTGTATTGTATACCATTTGGATTGCATAATTCGAAATAACCCGTAACACGTATTGTACTTCAGCTTCTCGGTCAATGACCCCCATCTCGATCAGATCTTTGTCCAGTTCCATGATTTTTGAGCAAAAGCTGAGATGGCCCCTTGTTTAGCTTCTGGACGTAATGAGCTACTTCACTATATGTGCACGTTATTTATATTTCCGAGGGAAATACTGTTATTCAAATTATTCTTCTCTATGTACGCGACAATAAATCAATTCCTTTACGAACGGCAAATGGTTTTCTTTACACGGAAGCCGATCTTTTCTTATCCATTCTTTCCAAAAATGCTCATTTCCATCAGTATTCAGAACTCAACTTGTATATAAGTTACGGTAGGGATCTTAGAATTGAAGATTACGTGCATAGAATACTCGTCTCCTCATAATACGTCACATAGATTTAAACTTATTTTTGAGGGTAAAGATACTCATGGCAGTTCGGCAGTCACTTAAGCACATGACCCTTTTTAATATAACGTGACTTAGGTTAAATTATATACTCATGGCTACCATACATAGTAACTCCTAGGAGCTTCTGTAAAATGTATGACAAAATCATTACTTGAGTTTTAGCTGTCTAAATTTTGTTTTATTTCTTCACCGACTTCATTCTTAAATAAAAATGGGACTCTATATGCCTTCTGCTTAAGGTTGTAAACTTATCCATTCACACACCGCTTATTAATTCTGATTAGCAAATATTTTAATTTAGTTGATGTTCACGTAGTGGGCAGAAAATTGTTGATATTAAGTGCCATAAGCCATCTTCCAGGCTCTCGCGTTACTGCGTGGTGTTTCTAAATACTATCGGCTGTCAATCTATGTTATAAAATTTGCTGTCATGCACGAAGTGTGATTAAGGTGTTTGAGGGCGACGCTTGGGTGGGTTATCGCGTGCATGTTGTTTCAGCGGAGAGGCAAGTGCGTGTGTGCAGCGGGGGCACTGGTGGGGGTGGAGGCAGGGCCAGGGGTGTCAATCTGATGCTGGATGTTGCATGCGACACGCGATATGCCTTTTTGTTTCCCACAATCCGGAGTAATGCCCCTTTCGAATTAACGAAATATGCGTGCAATCTTTCCTCTACGTTCTGTGGGGAACGCAGAAGTATCATATTACCCAAAATTGTCGCAAATTTTAACGTCTCCAATACAAAGGAATATTTGTGTTTTATCCATTTTATTGTACAAAAAACGGACATTAAAAATTAACGAGGACAATGAGAAAAACACATAAGTCACACTAATGTAGCTGAGAGGCGCAGCTTATTCCATGGTAAACATATCAACGTAACTCAATGGAGGGTTACGAAAATATTCATCGTGCTATTTGATGAGAAACTAGAAACCCATAATACCGAATGAGAACACGTTTGCACACAGTGCATAGTGGCATTCTCAAATAGAAGAACACGATATTCTAGTTTATGACTATGCCTCATGACCCGTTAATTACATAAATATTTTATGTAATTATTATTTTTGTACATGTGTTAGTTTATGATTTCATATTAGCGGTCATGTTACGCAACTGAATACGCAAAGTTGAAAGTTGTCGTTTGACACCAGGGGACGGGACCGTATGCAATGAGTTAGATTTTCTCGGAATCTTTAATTTATTATTATTCTGATTAGCATTATTTATAGTGTGATAATATGTACGCTTAGAGGACTATGCTTCAGAGATACGTTCGACAGAAATTCTGCTGTTGGATGCAAGTTAGTATTAAGAGCATTGCAGGTCGTGTGGATGCAGGGAAAGCACCCCGAGTGTTCACTTGCTGTGATGCCGGCCACGCGGATAAAACCGTACCACACTGCTGACATCCGTGAAATGAGAGCACCCACATATACACACCCGTTCGTGTACACATTGGCATATACATACAAATGCACACGCGTACTAAATACACGCACTCGTATACACACACACAGTTGTCCTCTCCTTCTTTCTTTCTTTCTCTCTTTCTCACCTTCTCTCTTTCCCTTGCTCTCTTTCACTTTCTATTTCCATCTTTCTTCTGTTTTTCTAGTTTTTTTCTTTTTTCTCTTTTCCCCTTTTTCTCTCTCTCAGACACAGACACACCCATCCATAGAAACACACGATGATTCGATCTAGAGGAAACCCTGTGATCTGTAAAGAAGGATTACCGATGGATTGTATGACATTCTTCGAAAGTAATTGTGCCTAAACTAGCACGATTGCGGTTTTTAGCTCATTCTCCAACATCTCTTGCGCTTCAGAAACGTTGACGATATGCTGATTGGCGCAAAACTACAGGCACGCAGATAAGACGACTCTTTTAATTACCCCTCAATTTTACTCTAACATTTTTACCCTCGATCATTATTAGTATTCATCATGCACTTGGTCGTGAGGTACTGTAACTCTCCTGATTGTAAGTGCTCACGTTAGCGTACCCTTTCAACAGGACATGCTCATTTTCACATTTCTCTACATGACATTCTCCTCTGGAAGACTGAGTTTCCCAAAAATCTATCCGTCGTAATGTTGACAAAATATGCATGAAAAACACAATAAGAATTCTTCATACCCACTTCTGTTTGAGGTCACTCATTTGCTTGGAAACCTTGCCTCAATTTCAAATAGATTCCAATTTATTTTTAAATTTCAGAACTAGTGGACTCGGCAATGTTTCGCTATTGCAATGTATTACACTTCCCATGCTACTGGTCACGTGATTATTAATCACATTTTACGCTACACTCTGCAAATGTTTGAAGAGACGAAAGACTTTTCTCACGACTGTGATTCCGTCTCTCTCTCTCTCTCTCTCTCTCTCTCTCTCTCTCTCTCTGCCTTTTTGTGTCTCACTATGTCTCTATCTTTCTCTGAATTTCCGTTTCTAATTGTGTCTGTCTCTGCATCTCTGTCTGCCTGTCTCTCCCAGGAGAAATTTCGGAATCGCAGGGGCAAAATGCGCAATGAAAACGTCTTAATACGTATTCATACTTTAGTGTGCAACGGGTTGCATAGTGTGCCGTTGTGTATAGCGCCCTGATCAAGGAGGGCTCTTGAGTCTCCACAAAATCACCAACGCGCGTGTATTTGCGCAGTCATATGCACATTCTCATCGTATACCTTTAGTTTTCCCGGAAGTGCAAGCAGTAAGTTGACAAAGTTTTATCGCAGTCGGATGAACGGCACGTCAGCGCATTAAGTACGAAACAACCAACAATCATTGTCTTTTATATATAAGATAAACATGCTGGTTGCATCGTAAAGTTTTAAATATGGTGGAATTCGATAGCGTGAAAACACAAGGTTATGTAAAAGTTAGTGAATTTTAGTGCAGAAGATGATAGATATGATACTACTGTAGATCAATACAAAAAATATAATGCTGGCTGAAAACATTAGTGTAATTTATAAAATAAGAATAATGATTATTATAAAAATGTTCGGGTCGATCGTCTTAGCTCTTAAATCGGCGGACTGCGCTTGGCGAAGTTTTGGACACCCCTGAAGTGGGCGTGAACGAGAGCGTGGGTCGGAGGCTGAAGCGGGGGCGGGGTTGGGGCTTATGCGTGGAAAATCCACTCCGAAAGCAAATACAAATAGAACTAGGGAGTAGATAAGCTTAAAATCTCAAAAAATCTATATTTCATTTTATTTCTTTACTGTTTATTTAGCTTTCATTCGGGAAAACATGTTTAATTATTTACAGTAGTTTTAAAGTTATGATTTAATTTATGAAATCCTGGGCGGTGATTTTTCAACAGTGCCGATAGAACTTTTCTTTTTTGATGTATTTTAATTCGGTTTTTTGAACTTGATCGTATTTCAACGCATAATTCCTCATTGTAACTGTTTGGACCTGAAATTTCTCATACTTTTGCTATTATAATTGTTTTGTTTTGATGGTTTGTAATTTCGAATTGTAAATAACATACAGGGAAAGTGTTTGCTTTCCTGTTTACAATGTTTTGTTGTAAATTTACGGTAGCAAGAAGAAATGTGCCCTATAAGATGAAAAAAGCAAATTTCCATGGAAATCAGCACTCAAAAGCCCTAAAAACTGATGTTCCAATAGACATAAAAAACCCTAGTTTATTCAAAAGGAGGTTAGGTTATATGAGCCGTAATGTTATTAAGTGTGGCATATGTGACGTTAGTAATATATATGACATTAAAATAATGGCAAAGTATTTTGTGTCTTCGTCGTCTGTGGAGGAAATATTGATATAAAACTGGAAAATATATGAGGTTTGGGTGGCATTCTTTTCATTTCTTGCGAACATTGTTCGTAAGTAGGTTCATTTTTCATTTGTCCCATGATAGGGCAGATAAAAGATTTCTATGAAATCGATAGAAGACCCGTGTGCACCATGTGTGTGTGTGTGTGTGTGTGTGTGTAGGTGTGTGACAGATTTGCACGTTGTCTGTGGTACAATGAATATGATACCACCTGTAAAGAAGACAACTTATACAATTATCAATAACCTCATAAATATTACTAAAACATTGAAAGAGATTGTTCTGGCTAAATGGAGCTACAAAGGAAATAGATGTCAGTGGTGGCACAGGTCTTTTTGCTTCTTGTGATGGATAATGGATATCAAGAGGTTATACTTGATATCAAGAGGTTATACAACATGAAATTTGTCCTGAAATTGGAAGAAAATGTGATAAAAAATATGATTGTACATAAAATTCTCAGGTAAAGCATGGGGTGTGCTATGTTCATTACATAGGTTGTGGGATGCTAAGTCATTCAAAGCAATGTCAGAGATTGAACCACATGGATCCAGTGTGCCACTTTGTTTAGTTGTGAATATGTTAGTCATATACAAAAGCGGATGCACGCGGCACAGAACTAAGAAATAAAAAAGCAGAGTGTAAAGGGTTGATATGGTTGATTTTGATAAATCACTGTCAGATTTACTGATTCTGTGGATTCTCCGTAAATAATATACTATATTATGTCATTATGGCAAGGCTATTAAAAGTAATTCAGAAGCAGTGACAGAACTGCTGTTTGGGCCATATGACACCATACAAGTACTTCAGATACATAATACTCAATTGATTACTTGTGTCCCAATGGAGAAAACATGTAGTATTATTATCAGTGAACAATCAATACTAGAACTGTGTAACCATAGAAGCACAAAAACACATTTTCCACTGCAAGTATGGAATCAATTAAAACAGTATTTAAAAATTCCACTGAACGTCTTACAAGGTGCTTGGGTGGGTATACACATAATTCAAACGCGTTTGCTGAATTTCAAAATATTGAAAATTTACCCTAAAGCAGGCGTCTTTGGAATTCAATTGTAAAAATTGCAACTAATAATGCAACAACGGTATGATGGTATGAATATAGTAATGGTATGATGGCAGGAATACATGTTTTGTGTGAGATGAGAATTGTGCCAGGAGACATATGTAAATGTGCAAAGCATCGGGTTAACTGGATGCATCGGGATGTGACTAAGTATAAGCAGTCAGAAGTAGATGCAGGAAGGGACTCAAACTAGAAGTGACCTAGAAGTGAAGAGAAGGAACGTTTTAAGAGAAGGGGATTCTGTGTCGTAATAGTGATCTCACTACAATGTCAGTAGTCATGTGTCTTGCTCATTTACCGAAACTTAATTTTTCAAAATTGCTTCCTTAATGAAACTATTTGTAACAACTAAATGAAAATTCTTGAATATGTTTTCTGCATTCATATCTACAAATATGACCAGAATCTCCGCTTTTCTAATGAATTCTGTTTCTCTAAAAAATATGTGAAGAGGTAATATCACAGTGTTGTCTATAAATTTAAGATGTAGTTAAAAATATTTTTAAAATTTCTACATTGATGATGAGGGTCAGATTTGTAGATGTGCTATGGACCTTTAAAATAAAAAAAACAGATCATCCAAATCTTGAAAACTTCCTGAGTGATCAAGGAAACGTTGAAGTATTGCACAGCATACCGGTTTCATAAAAAAATTAACACATTTCTTCCAAATTTTAAAAAGAATTTGTGTTTTTTGTATTTAGAAAGAACAAGTCTCTCAAGTTTATTATTTCAAATTTGTATATCTCCACCGTAGAGAGGAAAAATTACCAAGTATGACTAATTTTTCAGTGCATTAAGCTCTACCTACCTTGTTAACAAGATGTACAAGAATCACGAACCTGCATGCTGTATATAAGTACAGTGTGATTGATGTTAGTTTTGTGATACAAATAAAACAATTGTTTTTGCATTGACTCATGCCATCACAAATTTTATAAGTGCATGGTTACAGGAAACCTCTACTATGTTATGATATAAACTTGGGTTAGTGCATCAGTCCTCGGCGGTTTTGTTTGGTGAGCTGGCATACCGATAGCTAAAAATTAACTGCAATATCTGATTCCTGAATCTGTTCGTACCAACATGGTCAAAGAAAATTTATATTAATTGGGAGTGACGGACAAGAAAGTTTACTAATAATTTAGAAACTATCACTGAGATAAAAAGAGAAGTTAATGTTGTCGGAAAATTTCACAATAATTACAACGTCTGTATAAAAAGAACAATACAATGTCTGATTTTTAAGAAACATACAAGCGATTTGGAAAAAAATAACAACAAAATATTACTGACTTCCAAACTTAATTGTAGATGTTTTCATCTCAGTTGAACAATTTCATATGCACAAGTACACCTCACACGTTAAGGAGAATAAACGAAATTTCATATCGGAAATATGGCAAGAATGTCTCTAAATTACACGGCTAATTCGTATGGTAGACGCAAGCATTAGACTAATATTGTTGTTTACAGACATATTTTACACATTTTCGAATTTGCACGGGGGAAAACCGTCCTTGAAAAATGAAGTCAAAATCATTCAAAATACTACTTTTTGTTTCTTTTAAAGTATTAGAAACGATTCGCTTATCTGAGTTATTAAATTGAAACCGTTGGCAACAATACATAGTTAACGGGGCATTCAAGAGACGGCAGCCCAATATCAAGTCACAACAATAGCACAAAACCTTGTGGCTATGAACAATGAAAAACTCGTATTCGTCGTTTAGTAGAGGAGAACACATAAGCAACAGAAGTATGTAATGGATACGTCCAAGAGAGAACAATATGGATCCAATATCTACACAAACATGGAGCTTCATCAAATGAAGGCTTTCATAGAATGTAAGCAGTGTAGGGAACGTATTCTACGTTAAATGAAGCATTGTGTTTGATGTATGTGATGATTTTCGAGTGACCTGCTATGCACGACGTATCGCTCCCGACCTGGACAGGTGTCTGTAATCAATCAGGAAAATATGGCAACTGTGGACGTGATAGTGAAGGATAATCGACGAGTATGTGCGTTGCCAACGTCTGTCAACCTTCGCTTCGATGTGAACGGCGTCCATATTCAGACTCATTCTACCGAAGGAAGGAAAATGTTAAAAGGTGATCACTCAGGATGAGGATACGTCTCGATCATTTATGCCGATATCACATGAGTGGTGGTAATCTGGTTTGTTCTTGTATCCCCAACACTGGAATACCTTATACGTACACCTACCAATATAAAACAAATGCAGTTGTCATTGTAAGACCATCGATATTTTGGTATAATTGAAATACCACCAATTTAGTATTTGTAACACAAAACCATGCTGTACAACCATTTCTTGTTTGCACCGTTTATAATTTGGGTTGTCGTTAGTTGTTAGTAAATGAATAGCTCATAATGTCAAAAATAAATTGATTGATTAATATTTTCTAAGCTCCTTACTGATCTCCCGACATGTGTGGCTAAAAGGTGAATGTATGAATAAGTCAGAGGGAATAGAACAAAGAAGAGACAGGAAAACTCACGCGCGGTCTGTGGCCCGCTTCTTAGGGTAATGCTCTAGAATTCGCCTGGAGAAACCACGAAAAACTACCCCATAGAACAGCGTGCCGAAAGCCTCATATTCCACCTCCCTACCCAGGTGTTCAAGGAAACTAGTATTGCTCTAATAGAACGTAATTTCTGGCCCCTATTTTCACGCAAAATTACGGGAAAAGTACTCAACTTTTTGAAAAAGTTATAGAAAGTTTAGTAGTAAAAATAGGAACAAAAAATTGAACTTAGAAAATTTCTTAAGAAAAATAGGTTTTCCAACGTTTTCCTTTACACTAAGGAACAACAAAATTTAATAAAATACGTTGAAACCATTTTTTTTCTAAAATTTGGAAAATGTTCCAGGCGCTTCATTAAAGAAGTATCCCCCAGAATTGAAATATCGGTTTCAAATTCCAGGCGCCGGACATCGGCCAGATGGATTGAGAAATATCAACTATGCAGAAAATCGGCTGAAGGATTTAGCCGTCAGCTGTGTTTACAGATGGGAGGGCGAACAGACAGATGTTTTGCCGTTATTAGATTTGTCGGTATCAAAGACCTTCGAAACATGGATTCTGGCTGCATCACGTGATAGAGGAAATTTTTCTAAATTTACCAACAGTATTTACCCACTTTTACGTTACCAGGGCCCTGAAATAAATATTTTTCTGCCGAAAATACGCCGTTTTTTTCGCGAAGTATTACATAACTATCACTACTCTGTAGGGAGAATGTAAAACAACAAAAATTTGAAAATAAGCTCTTAAACCAATTTTAAGCATATTTTGCCTAATAAACTCCTTCGTCATTTTTTAGAATGAGATGCAATAAACACTCCAATATTGAATTGAAAAAATACCTTCCGTGCACAAATTTACATTTCAAAAAAAGAAATATGTAAATTGTTTGTTATTTATAAAAGAAATTAATACATTTATTTACAAAAACATAAAGTCAGAAATACAACATCAATTGAATTGTGAGAATTGTGTCTTACCGAAACATTTGTCATCATCTGAACTCACGTGCTGGCACGACTTCATACTGTCGCCGGTGTTCACATACAAAATATGTTCAAAATGGTCATATCCTTCTCTGATTCATCACTCAGCCCGTTGTAATAATAATCCCCTTATTAAATTTGGTATTAAAAATTAGATCTTTAAATAACGTGATGCGTTTTTAGCGACAAGTGGTCGCGTTATGTTTAGTGAGCGTTATAAAAGTGCCAGAAAGTATGTGCTGTTGAGCATAACTAGTTGTTTTGTGTGGTTTGATTACTAAGCAGATGGCGTTGGTAACTGCACAGAAACGCGCTTACCCAAGTGAACAACCATCTCTAAAATAACAGGCCCTCTGAGATTCCTCCTGAGAAATTATTTGAAATGGAAACACATCAGTCATATTTTTTACAACTGTGCTATTTGTTGATCCATAGTATTTCTAATATTTAACATTGGTGTTAACGCGCGAACTCTATTTTACTCCCCACTAGGAGAGGTGGCTTAGTGCATCAACTGATGTGTCTGCCGTGCCTCTGACCTAGGTTCGAGTTCCAACAGAGGCAAGATTTTCTACACTAGCTTGTGAGCTTGGTCGAATTCAGTCACTGTCTAGAGGACAGTTCTAGTGACCGGCTGCTCTGATCGGGATTTTTCCGTGGTTTCTCCGATGAACTCCAGACGAATACCGGAGTAGTACCCGAACAAACGGGCCACGGACCGCGTGCGATCTATCCTTCCTCTTTCTTGTTCTATCCTCACCTCTTACACACTTAAACTAACATGCACTACACTACCAGACATGCCGGGTGACTGGTCGGAAGTTTAGGGCTTGGCTGCGGCAGTACCTCGCTAGCGGAAGATACCTGGTTGGGGGAAACCCCTTTAGCCGACAGAAGGGCGGCGCCGGATCGTGCCATCCAGCGGAGAAAGATAACAGCCACCTCATGAGAGAAAAAACATGCATTATACTTAGGGAACTAACATCATCAGAAGTTGACGCTGGAATGAATTACGCTTCAGTTCCAATTCGTATTCAATTCCGCGTATGTCTCTTGTGCAACTTGAGCCTTGTGCTATCGGAGGTCCGTTAAACAGAGTTGCACTTCAAGGTCACGTATTTAAGGGAGAGGTGAAGATTGTCATCCAATCGGGAGCTCTATTACCAACACATTTGTCTTGTAACGAAGCTTCCGATTTTATGACAGTTTCCCTCTCTCCGACTAGCTAAATACTTAAGTCGAAACAAAAATACTTAAATTAGATTGAAGTTTTCATGTGGGAATCACTTCACTTCCTGCCCCAGTCCCATCGTGCTGTCACCCCCGCGAGGTTCCAGAGTGGGGTTGGGTGGAGAGGAGCTCTCTCCGAAATATCGCTTTAGGGATTCGTCTTTGTTCGTTCGATCAGAACAACCCTGCCTTTTCCCTGATTGGCATGCTCCCAAGGTACGTTCCCCAGATCTTCCTAGTGATTCATTCCCTCACGTTTTTTACGTGACAAGACAACACAACTGTGATAAGTGCATTATGCGTTCAGAACATTTTTTCATACATATACATACACTGACTTTTTTACGTTTCTTTTCTAGGTTCACATTTCGTTACTTCTTTTTGATCGCATACTTGCTTGTAGAGTTTTCGTTTTTTTTATTATGTTGCGTCTGATACTGACGCAAAGCATCTCCAAACCCATAGGAGGGCGTTGAGTGCTTGCTAGCAGTAATCCTCCGTCAACATTGTTATTTGGAGTAATCCTCCGTTAATTTTGTTGGTATGTTGTCGTCTCGCCGAAGTCAGTCGTTAAGAGGGCCGCCAAGTAGTATGGTAGAATAGTCTAAAATTTAGAGTCTTCTTATGCTCCCATTATTAGTTCCTTACCTGTATGGAAAACACCAACAATGGCTTCTGCATGTGTTTTGCTGAACCTACGTTTGATCAAAAGTATGAAACTCAACAATCTCAGCTTAACAGGTGTTTGGTTAAGTGGCATCTCAGCTCCGTGGATCCTAATGAGAGCAAAAGTAGTAGTGATGTATATTTTTCTCTCTTTGCTGTAAACAAAAAAAAAACGACTATTTCAAAAGTTTTTGTTGCATTGTTGTGTTGCATTGGTATTGCAGACCGTGCAGACGTAAAGATAAAAAGGTGGAATGTATAAGATGGTTATGTTTAGAAATAAACATAAAAAACAATTTGTATTAATTTATTTATCACTGAAATCTAGATTGTAACTTTACAAGCCAGTTCACCATTTTCACAGGAGAAAATACCGATATAAATTTTCAGCACAGTCTTCGTCCTTAATTACAGCACAGCTCACTATACTACAAAAGACTTACAACACACGGCTCTGTTCGCGTAGGCCGTAGACACTTCGATCCATATCCGAGCCCTCACTCTTAGTTACCAACTTCCTGAATTGGATTACCCACTTACTCCCTGGCGCTCTCAGCCCCTTTTTGTAGTAGAGACGACGTCACACCTATGACTCGCATCACAGTTATGGTGACTGCCTCTCCTGGACTGGCGAGCACTGCCCTGTAGCGTGCACGTTGGTTTCAAATGTGTCAACACATCTATAAAAACGACGATTAAAATACTCTCTTTGGAACTCCACAGTGCTCAGATAAGTAGAAGTTAATAATATGGGACTCAAATAAAACAAATGCCAAGTTAGAAGGCAAAAACGTTCAGAATACGCTTTTAACAAAATAAACACACTTTCTAAATCATTGGCTGAAAAGAAAGGTGAGAATACAGTCATTGAAATCACAGTCATGTCCCTTGGAAAAAATGACACACAGATATAGTACACTTCAATGTTAACGTGTAATCCTATGCTTAAGCTTTAATAATGCACACAACACACAATACATCAGTAGACCCGCAGTAACCTCGTAGGCCTTCATGGGTTGTCCATACGCCACTGGTCGGTACGACAGGTGCGCTTCAGGCAATTGCACAGCAAACACTTCTATGACGAACTCTGTCCACCTCCTCGTAAACCAAATTACATATTACAGTTCAATATTCACTGTGTACACAAGGCACGTACGAATATCAGTATTTGACCATTCATCAATGGAGTTATTCAAAAGGTACTATTACTGATACCAAATTCCACTGCGCGAAATACTTCCACGCAGAGAGAACCGGAAGTACTGTGTGGTACACTACGGCTAACAGTCACTCTGGCAGTCGAATTCGCACACTTGTGCATAGGAAGTATGCTAGCGAATCCTGGACGTCTTCACCAACTAAATAAATTATGAATTACAATTTTCGCACTTGAAAAGCAGCAGCCCTTCTCCCGCTCTACAAATACAACTAGAATAAGAAGGGCTCAACAAAAACGTTCGCTACATTTACGAACAGAAGCACAACAAGGGCACCCTTCAGATTGATTGATTAATGGTTACGTTCTTTTCGCTCGGCAAAGGTGATTATGTCCCACAGATGGATGGCGAGATCCAGCACAGACCCACCGTCAGCTAGCGTGGTTTTCCAAAACTACGTATCTCCCACCATCGAGGTACTACAAGGCGAGGACAGGATTTAAGCTGACGACCGGTCTCCGGGTATATGAGGCAGTGTATTGCCTGTGAGTGTAAGTGGGTGTATGTAACGGGTAGGACAAGGCAAGAAATAGTAGGAAGGACGGATCGCGCGCGGACCGTGGCCCGTTTGTTAGGGAATATACCGAAATTACGGAAATATACCGATCAGAGCAAACGGCGCCCAAACTGCGACAGAACTCGACCGAGCTATCTAGCTAATGTCGACAATCCTACCACCGTCAGAACTCGAACCTAGGGCCTCCTGATCATAGGCACTGCATTGAGACACTTCAACATTGGATCAACGGATCAAGAGAATCTGGACGAAAACAGTTATGGTTTTTAAATTTCAGGAATGCATTTAAATTGGTTTACTGTGGAAAACTACAACAGTATATCAGATTTTTACTGAAGCCACCTTGCTGGGTTTCTCCACCCCCGTTGAAGCAGCCGTTAGGCATTACTTCGCTGGAAAAAAATAGGGTTCGTGCAAGATTATCAGAACCCACATACGTCGCGGAAAGATCATAGTTCCAAAATTCGGCAAAGAAAACAGAGAACAGGTGTAGGTAAATTCTCATTTAAAAACAGAACAATACAAAATTGGAACGAATTGCATTAGTGTTGGGGAATTTCTCTCAAAATGTGATTAAAAAATAAATAGAATAAATAAATTGTAATTGTTTTTAAAATATGTGAACATTATTTTTTTGAATTATTATTGTTATTTTATGTCAGCTTAATATAATAACCTTGTCAAATTGTATTGAGTAATATGTAAGTACTGTAATGTTCCTTTGTTTGTGTTGTGTATTTGTAGTAACTGCTCAGAAATCGCTACCACCGGAAATATTCCATGTATTCCTAACTAGCAAAATAAATAGTTTATTGTATTCTATTTTATTAAACAGAACAGGCCTGGTATGGTCTGCTTTGCCCTGTTCTGCCTTAGACTGCCCTGGCCTCCTCGAACCCATCCTGCTACTTGCCACCGTTCTCCGCCTGTTGCCTACCTGGTGCCGATACTACCCGCATTACCGCCAGGTTATGCGGGATGGGAACGTTTTAGAACAGGCCTATTTAGACCACGCGTGCCGGCATCCTGCATTTAACAAGGCTTAGAAACTAAACAATATCTCGATGTCAGGATCATGTAACTTTTAGCAGGGGATCATTTAGCTGGATCCTATTTTTATCCCCCAGGGTTGTTAGCCCTGGAGGTATGAAATATAGTTATAATAGTGAGAGGTGAGAGGACAACACACACAAACACAAATAAGCTCGTGCTTGAGGCGGGACTCGAACTCGCGATCTTCTGGCCCGAGACAGCTACGTTACAACTGCCTAAGCGATGTCGGCAATCTGATAACCAATTTTCTCATATTATTATTGTTTACATAACATACACACAAATGTTCGACTTCCAGCTTTCAAATGACACCTTAATTGCTACGATTGTCTGAGTACTTCTTTCGGAATAAGGTTGTTTACATTACACCTTATAGAAATAATATATATGGAGATTATAGTTTTTTAGGAATACAATCTCTTGTTTAAAAACAGACCTTCAAATTAGGTCACGAATTATTTTGGGAAATGTGAGTGATTTCGCATAATTTTGCAAGAAATTAAGGAATTTTGAAAATAATTATCATCTCAAAAACGGTTCCAATTTCCTTTAAAATTTTTCATTTTACAGAATGGCGAAGGCCTCAAGTTCGTGAAACTCTTTGAACTAGCAAAAATTGAGGAAAAAAGATTACAAAAATACAGTATTGGTGATATAGCGTTTTGTGCTAGGTAAAATCCTTTCTAAAAGAATGAGACTTTGCATAAGATCATTTAAAAATTAGTTGTTTCACGTAAAGTCTGTTTAAAGTTAATGCAATTTATAAAAAAATATTTTCTCAAAATTAGCTCCACCTTTTTTCTTGTTTTTTCATTGATAGAGCAAAATACACTTAGAAATGATACATTTGTACAGGTATCTACGTCATTAATTTTATAATGCTTAGTTTTTGCATTTAATATACAATTCAACATCCTTGTTCGTGTACTTATTACGTGCTGCAGAGGGGTTCAATTTACGCACATAAACGTCAGATACATTAGTGCTACGCAATTCCCAAATTCTTTATTAATTATAAACGAGCGTTCAGAAGGCTTCAAATGCCCACATAAAAGTGAGTATAAATGTCATATTTTTATATTGGCAATCAGCGACGAGGATGGAGAGAAGGGGTCAGCTGTCACGTGGGACGCCATCAAAGGTCTGTCACCAGCCGATGCAATCAAATGAAAGTAGCAGAAAATTTGCGATGAATATATCAATATTCTTTGTTCAAAACATTTGTCAATAAAATTGTAAAAAAATCATAATCCAAAATTGATTGGCTTCATTTAATTCCCAGAAATATCAAGACCCGTCTTATTTGATTGATTTTAGATTTTAATATTCATTGAACTAAAATGAAATTCTTTAGAAATAAAGTATAATTTCACCATGCTAACTTTCAAGGCACTTCACCTCTCCTCACTGACACATAAATGAATATAATAGTAACATTAATAATATTAACAATAAAATTAAAACAATCTAAATTATTCTTTGATAATAATAATAATAATAATAATAATAATAATAATAATAATAATAATAATAATAATAATAGAAAAATATAAGACGTAAGCGTCATATACAATGACGTAATGTATACTGTCAACAGGTGCAAAAATAATATATTTTTAAAAAATTGACATAAGTTTGTGGAGAAGGTTTACAATAATCGCCGGTAAACTATTCCAGTCTGTAACTGTTTATTTCGCAAATGAAAATTGAATTTCGTACTTGTAATCCTCACTGCCAAAGAAAATAGGTATCACCGATGAATTTCGTTCCTCATTTTTCAGCTTTTCTCGAGTGATTCCTATTCAACTTTATTCTGACTAACCCTTGAAAATTAATGATCAGCTCTACGATGTACCCTTGCTCCGTTACCTTTGACGCGAAATCCCAACATATCGCACCATCATCTAACACGGATCGCAGTAATGCTAATTTTTTCCCTCTCATGGTACGTATTCTTCTTCAGAATTTGCGTAACTAAATGTAAATATCTCCAGGTTTTCCCTAAAACAAATATTACTTGATTTTCCCAGCTTAATTTACAGTCAAATTGTTTCCCCAGAATTTTCAGGAGGTGATACGTCTTCGTGTTAGCAAGCTAGTGAATTAATTAAAGACTTGGCATGCTTCTCCAGAAACCCATTTACCTGCCCTATGTGTACTTTGCTCTGTGAATGCACAGGTAAAATCTGACGGAGAACCAGAGCCCCAGAGGTAACTCAGTCTGTTCACTAGAGGTGATCTGCTTGGAATCAAATATAATTTGTAGGGAATTTCAATGAATAAGTATTAGGAGAAATGAAATATGTCCAAAGCATATAAGCTGAGAAAAAAAACAAAAAAAAAAACAAAAAACAATATTTAATAAATAAATTCAATCGAAAAAAAAAAACTTGGAGAAACTCACTTGCAATTTTATGTATGATGAAAATTACAATACAAACAAAATATACCTTTCACAATTACTAATTAATAAGAGAAAAGGAAAGACTTGAATAAAGAGTAGGGTCCATTAAATAAAAACTTAAAAAACATCAAATCTTATAAGTCAGACGAGACACATTTAAGATAATAATAATAATAATAATAATAATAATAATAATAATAATAATAATAATAATAATAATAATAAATTGAAATGATAAAATTAACTCAGTCACAAGTAATACATCTGAAATTTCAAATGAACTAAATAAAGGAAATTATATTTTAAGTAAAGCACTGAGTAATTATTGAATCTTGAAGACAAATGTCACATATGTCAGACAGTGAATAATTATTGAAAAAGTAATATTAACGTAAAAATATTCAAAAGTAATACAAGTGAAATAACATATGTTTCTGAAAATGTTTTGTTAGTTTGCTGGAAGTTAAATTGTTGATTGTTAATATTGCTTGTCATCTGAGCAAGACAATGTGACATAGAACACGCTGCTATAAGAAATCACTACTTCTCGTCGTTGAAATAATTCACAGAACTTGTAATTTCAGAATATTCAGTTAAACCTTAAATCGTACACCCATTTAAATGAATTGAACACTAAATTAACGCTTTCAGAATTCTTTCAAATTCAGTCAGCCTTAATATTGTGTGTATTTCGCGAATATTCATTCCTAAGATATGACATACTATTCTGGGGAAATACATCTTATAGTTTCCATACTTTTAGAGTACAAAACCAAATTGTACGAATAATAAGTAAATCTCACCAACGGGATTCTTGTAAGCCTCTCTTCTTTAATATACGTATTTTACCATTATCTTGTCTCTTTATATGTCACTCAGTGGTGTATGTCAAAAATAACTTACTGAAGAGCGGGGATATATTTTTTAGTGTATGCCGTTGTCTATAACTACAACACTCAACGTAGTAATCAGATTCATTAAGAGACAGTATCAACTACTCACTACAAAAATTCACATATAAATACATGTACTTTATTTTATAACACCTTTGCAAAAGATAATAAAAGATTAAATTCGATACAAAAGTTTAAGTCCCAAGTAAAATCTTTTCTACTGCACAACTGTTTCTATACAATTAGAGACTATGCCGTGTATCGAAAAGAAAGATAATATTAATTTTAACAATTACATTTACTGTATTATTTACTAGTTGGATTGTATAATTCTAAAGAACCTGTACTGTACTTTAGCTGCTGAACTTCAGGTTTTCGTCCAGTTTCCCTTATCCTTTAGCAAACACTGAGATGGCCCTTTTGCTTCTGGACATAATGAAACTTCAAAAATAAGTCTCCCCATAGCTCGTCACACAGAGTTTTTACCTATTTTTTATGCAAATTAAATAAAAATATAAGTAAATAAATATATAAATAAATAATAGAAAAAACAAAATAAATAAATATAAATAAATATTAAATATAAAAATAAATTTAAAAAATTAAAAATAAATAAAAAATAAATAAAAATAATAAAAAATTAATAAGAATAAATAGTAGATTAGTAATAATGCCCTAATAATGTCGTAGGTTTAGTAATAATGTCGAGGAATAACACTGTTCAATTTGCTCATGGTTTCGTTACAATTGTTATTCTTTCTAAACATGATTTCTTTTTGAACAGTTTATTTTCATGCCATTTTTCTCCTCTCAGAATTATAATTTGTCTACGTTTCTCTGAAAAATATTTTCGTCCTTCTTGGATTTCATCACCTGATAAATCATACAGTCATTAGCAAACAGTTGTACAATTGAAGCTAAATTGTTTTTCCTCGAATACGAGAAATATAATGACACTTCTGTGTGTCCCTGACTAAACGCATTTCGAAGGTTGATAAACATATTCGGATTCGGACATTCTTTTTACTCTCACGAAGTATTTCGTTTATTCTCGCGACCACCCTGTCCACACGATCTTCTTTCACAGAAGATCGTGTGATACATCATAAAGCTTTGGGAAAATCTACTGCTATCGCGTCGATTCTTCCACCCTCTTCCATTTCGTTGCAAGGATCTGTAGTGTGAGACGCCTGTCTCCCTATTCAAACTTTCGCAAAAGAAACTGTTCCCAAAACCGCGCTGGACCTGAAATGAAAAATCCTTGCCTTCCCATTATTTTGTGATGTGGCTAGTAATTCGCTTTTTCATGAATGTTCATAAGTGAGGCTTACCGGCCTATAATTACTGCGTACTCTTTTGTCACTGCTTTCAAAAGTCGGCGCTACGAGAGCTAATTTCCAATCGTCCGATTCGCAAGCGTTATTGATAGATACATTAAATACACTAATTAAATACAGAAGAATAGCTCCACGTAGTTTAATGATGTCCGTGGAAATAGAATTGTGAGTTCGTGAGTTTCCGATTTTCATTAAATTTATTTTGTTCCGTATTTTTTATTTGACACCTAAGTGTTGTTTCTTTTATGCCATTTGCAACTTATTGACAAACAATATTATTGATAAAATATTAACTGAGTACATTTTATTGTACACAACGTATTATCTCTTTCGTTCCTCCTTCTTTCTGTCATATATTGATTATCTAAGTCTCGGGTATTAAAATACCCCGCGCGCATAAAATCCTTACAACTGGTTACGCGAGTAGCAAAGTGTTAAATAGAATCATGTACCAAATTTTGTCTTCTGAAAATGGAGTTACGACGATGATGTCAAATGTATTTCTTTGTATTAAAGCGAATAGCTTTTTGTAAATATTTACATGTTTTACCTCGTTTCACCGGAACTGAACGTCATTTAAACTCTAGTTTTGAGACGTGAGCGCGCGACGGCAAGCGAAAAAGCCTCAAGCGCAGCGGCGCGAGTTCCAATCTGGGCCCTGCGCTGATCTTCGCGCCCCTCGCATCCCAGCATCCGGAGAAAGATCGACTGCTCTTTGCATCCGGAGCCTGCGAAGCGCGGCGGAGGTTTCTTTGGCGGCGCCGACGGCGGATTAAAAGACGAGCAGTTGCGGAGCGGCCGGGCGCCGGGCGAAGCGCGGGAGCAGTGGCAGCGGCGGCAGGAGGAAGGAGGCTGACGCCCAAGGTGCGCTTAGCACGGCAGCTGATCATCGCGGGGGAGGGGATGCAGTTGGCAGACTGGTGACGGCGGCTCTGGGATTGCCGAATACGATGTGGCCATGAAAAGCGCTGATGACAGGGATTGGGGGAAGTGAAGGGGCGAAGGACGCCTTGAGTTGGAGATGTTTTATTTGTTTCTTTTAATTGTTTATTTATTTATTTATTTATTTATTTATTTATTTATTTATTTATTTATTTATTTATTTATCGTTATTATATATTTAAACAATTATTCGGAAGCTCTGCAATTCATACACTATATGAAGTTCAATTATGAATGCTCAATGAAGAGGCAACGAGCGTTTTTAGCAAGAATTTAGAAAAAAAGATTTGCTCCCTTGTAATAAAATCTATTTACAAAGGCAAATGACCTACATGTTTTTGGAATTATTTCTTATCGTGCTCTACGTGAAGAAATCAATTTACTGCCATGAGCACATGATGAATGAGCATGATGAATGAGCATGATGAATGAACATGATGAACGAACATGATGAATAAACATGAAAATATTCGAATAACTAATTCCCACTGAGCTCTAGAAAACGTGCACAGAGAGTGCAGTTATATTTCTGTCCAGAATCAAAACAAGAGAGCATCTTAGCATTTTGTCAGTGGTTCAAGGGTGACGGGACAAAACACCTGATCGAGATGGACGATTGCGAAAGAGGTGACGTAGGCGGTATTCATCTTGGCCACTTACAGGCACATCATTGGATGGTGACGGCGCTGTCAAGTAGTGCAAAGAGACGTCTTTGAAAATAAAGCGTTGCGGCTGTATGCGGCTTTTGAAGAAACGCACCGAGAGAACGGCGTGGAACAGCTTCCTTGAAGTTAATCGGGGCGATGTACCAGCACAAGCGCCGGCCAATAGGGAACGGGCGGCCAGCGGGCGCTCAACAATTGGCGACGAGGAATGAATATGGCTCGCTTACCGGTACAGTCTGAGCTATCACAAGTGCTACTGTTTATGCAACAGCAACAACTACAACGTATACAGCAGTTGTCAACTTTGCAAGAAAAGCAACACCAGGAGCAGATAGAAGCATGGAAAGCAGTAAGTGCAGCAAGAGGCCAGCAACTGCCTGCGTTATTTTCTCCGGTCCTGTCGCAAGCAGAGAGCTGGTTTGAGTATGTGAAAGAGGTTAGAGCAGCATTGGATTTATTGTCGGGTAGTGAGTGAGGAAATAAAACGCACAGCATTTCTAAATACTGTGGGCAATGAAACGAACACTTTGTTAAAGACGTTGCGCACCGGGCAAGAAAATCGTAAGCTAACATGGTCAGAAATAAAAGAAGTGTCAGATAAATAAGCCTGAACGTGGTAGCAGCTAGGAATGCGTCTTTCCGGTGCGGAATGAAAGTTACTCAAACGCAGGCAGAATGTATTACGGAGTTGAAGGGTCTAGCTAGAAATTGCGAGTTCAAGTGCCAGTCCAAAGAGTGTGGAAGATCTTATGCAGACACGTTAAGAAGACATGCGGTGATATTGCATACACCGGAAGATAAAATCAGGTTCGAACAACTTAAAAATATATGATCCATCGCTTGAAGAAATTAAAAAAAAATATGTCTACTATGTTCGAGGTGACGTCACCCACCGCGCGGCAGATCGCAAGCGCCGGTCAGGTGTTCAAGGCCGAGATTGGTCGAGGGCAACGCCTGGGGAGCCGCGGAAGCGAGATAAGAAGGCGGCCGCAGCGGCAACGCGCCGAAGCCAGGTCGACTGCCAGCTCGGAGAGCGAGGCCGAGGACGGCACGCGCTATCGCAAGAAGCAGCACAGGCTGTACAAGTTCAGCAACGGTACGACGGAAGCAGCAGCGGTGATAGCAACATAAATCGAGAATCAGAAAATCGTGGAAGTATTGTGTACGAAAGATGGCAGTGCAGATTCAAGCAAGCATTGTCTTACAAGTAGTTGGGGCATATTACGGAAGTGTTTGGGCAGACTCAGCAAGAAAGACAGGAGGGAAGAAAAAAATGGGAATAAGAGATCTATAAACACAGTGAACCAGTTGTTAAAGAGTAAAGGAAAAATAGGTTATTATTGGAAGTGTAGTTAGGCAGAAATAAACAAGTTTTTGGTGCGGCCGTAACGTTCATATGTTTAGACACAGGAAATTCGCGAGTGAGAAGAGCTAATAAATAATGTATAGGTTTGGTAGAGATCCAACAAAAGTGATAGGTAAAGTTAAGGTAGCAGACACATATAGAGATAGAAAGTCAGAATTGGAAGTGATAGCAGTGGATAGATATGTCATGAATATACTAGGGTTATACAGTTTTGATAAGATTGGCTTAGGTTAATTATGAAATCGATTTTCCTCGCCTTTCTGATCCTCACAACCATTCTCTACTTCGACAAATACATGCACAAACCAACGCAAAGAGGCTAGGAAGCGCGATATTTACAATGTTTACATAACAATTAGAAACAAACATTTCTTTCAAATTATTAGAAATGGAACTTTTTTCTATTATGTAAAAGAGGGCATTTCACATCGCAGAAAGATACTGGTGTATTTAAACTTGCACAATTCTGGTGAGTTGTCAATATCCTGTGTGAAGTATTTGTCCCCAAATCGTCACTGTTCAATGTTTGTCACGTATTTGGGAATAAAAACAACGCTGTTTGAGATTTAACAAATTAACTCTTAGATAACACACATTTCGCCTTATTTAATTGTGTTCTTCCCCAAGACGCCATTGCAGGGCTGCTCTGATAAAATACTTTTTACGTTGCCTGTGAAAAATTCTCATTTTGTGGTTCCACCTGTCCACAAGGCACCGGAATTACTTTGTATTCCGATAGCCGTGAATTATTTTGTCCTTTTCTTGTTCGAACTTGCAGTGTCGCACGCTGATTTTACTTCAAAATTTTACCTCAAAGAGAAAGTTTATAGTCATCGGTGGAGGTTCGCGGATAACAATCCGCGAAAGAAAACTAACAATGGTGACCCAGCTGTGTTGGTGTGGGTAGATTCCGGCGAAGGGCATCAAGGTCAAGGGGGACCTGTAAGATGCCAAGTGGGCGAGAGACTTCGCCTGCTAGACATGTTATTATTTTCAAACACCAACTTCGTTTGAGAGCAGTCTTCTGTTCTCGGCTTTGGGATACATCGACGCCCAGCCCTTTTGTTTTGCAATAGCTACTTTGTAGCAATATTGGCATTTTAACGGGATGCAACACCCCAATTTTAGGAAGGAGAATGAGAAAAGTGTATTTTTCAATGTTGAATTGTTTGTGTGGCTGATTTCTTATCAAAAACATGTGGGATTTATGACGTTTAATACAAAATATCAAAGAAAAATGGAAATATTAAAAATATTGAAAGTATTCACATTTGAGTAAAATATGTAAATATGTGTACTAAAACTCAACTTTTTAGGCACTAACCAATATGAAACGTGAATATATCGTAGATATGACTTGGCAGAGTTAACGTACGGTAATATGTAATGATATAATTATCCAGATCCTACTCATTACAAAAAGGTCTTATTCCACGTTAATTAGTCGTGCATATTAGTGGTGTAAATTGTTCCTAAGTAGTCACAGCATGTAACTAAAATGTTGCCTTTGAAAAACAAGACTCCTGAAGAGAGATGGAGTGAAATGAAAGAATGTTGCAAACTTCAATTTGAAGAAAGGTGTGCAGCTAATAGTACATACAGTTTTCAAGATTTTCTCTCTAATTAATTGTTTTTGGATACATTTTGTTCGAGATGATAGCGTATTTGTTTTTTGGAATCATCTCATAGATTTTGTCCTGAGATGGCTGGGTCTTGTAGAGTGAAAAATAAACTTCATGTTATTTGTTGTTATTTAAAGTTTGTTTTTCCGTCTTGATTTTCTTGTATCCGATGATTTTAAATGATTGTTAGGAGACATATTTCCCTGTAAGAGATTAAAATTTGATTTTCTGATGAGCCACGTACGTGGCTTCTCATTTAATGAATTAGGTCTCTCAGACATATTGAAAGAAACTGTAGGTTTTTAAAGTACTTTGGTCAGTGCGAGGACAATGTGAAATCGAAAAAAAATGTACTTCTCTGTAAAAAGATTGAATTGCTAAGGCTGAAGCAACATCCTAAAATTATTAGCTGGGCTTGTACTTTATTTTACACATCCGTATCTATGTACAATAATACATAATAAAAAAAATGTTCAAAATCTAAGTGTGGGAAATCCTTCAGTTCACCATAGCAAACCCAACGAACAAAAGCTTGCTTATATTTATATAGTTTGATTCTGTTCATTTGTTGAAGACAGAGGAATCTAGTTAGTTGCACAGAGCAAACTGTAATCATATGTGTATTATACCGGATTTTTACAAGAGATGTAACTTCTTTAAGGCAAGTCTTTCGTGCCTCAAAGAGTATACGAACTTATGAAAACCAACAGTGTAAAAAGTTGAATTCTGTAAAAAAAGTGTTATTTCCTACTACTGCATTAGAACGTACAAAGATTTACACTGTAGTGAATATTGATGAAAAGTCACCAAGAAAGAAGAAAATAAAACTGAATTTAGCAGTGATGTTAGAGGTACACATATTTTTCGGAAATATTTTTAAAATTATGAAGAATATACGTTAATTTCCACTATAAGGGATTTAGATTTAGAGATCCCTTTGAAAATCTCATTGCTTCAATTAATGATGAATTTGTACTACTTTTAAAACAATTTTCTGCATGATTGGAAAATTGGAATCTCATGTCCAATTGGTGCAGTGGACAATTATTTCCTTTACCACATCATGTGCAATCGTTCAGGATCAGGAAGCAGAAGTGGTAAACTGCCCTCTGAAATTCACACAGAATTACTAATAAAAAAAAAATTATAAATGTATATGAGTGTTTGCTTAGAGTGAAAAAGTCTTTTGGGCAAATACCAAACTCATAATTAGGAAGCAAGATTTGAGCACTATTCAAAAATGTGATGCAAATTATCAAGTGTCACTTACTCAGATCTTGGAATCTGAAAGGAAAATTAAAATAGTCAGTTTAATAAATGTAGTATTGGCCATTAGGACAAGATTACTGTAAAATATTTTATTTTTAAGGATGATAGTGAAGTAAATATTAATGAAGAAATTGGTGATGAATTTTAGAATAATGTTCCATTGAGTAATGGTTCTGGTGTCAGTGAAAGAAAATTATCTCTTTCATATATTGGAGGGTATGTCGCAAAATCTGTTGCAAACCAAAATATGTGTTCAATTTGTATCTAAAAGCTCCTTATGAACAAAGAACTGCAAGTCGAGTATTCCACAGTATTGACACTACAATTTGATTCATAAAATGGAGGAGGTTTGCAGTGGTCAACCGAATTTCTCGTGATGATTGTTGTGTCATGTATTCAAATATTTCAGAAGAGTTTCATTCCAGTTTCCTGATGTGCTTAAATTCCATGTTTTTACTTGTAAAATTAACAGTAGAGAAAATGGAAAATAAAATTTTCAAATGAACTATGTAATTATTAAGGGAAAATTCTACAAACATTAATAAAACTTTCTAGAAAGACCGTATCAAAATCATGTTCCAAATTTATTTAAACTTTCCTGGGACGGAATAAAAAGTTATGGATTGAAAAATTATGTATTTATATTTTTTTCGCACCTCTTAGATAAAGTTTACAGGAAACTCTACCACAAAATATCTGTTATTTTTACACGTTGTGAAATGAAATGTATGTAGTTAAGGAGTATTGTAATTAAGAAAAACCTTTACATTTATTAGTATCTAAAGTAGTATAAGTATTTATACTACTAAAGAAAATAGTATTTATAAGTAACTAAGTAATTAAATAGTTAAAAGTGTATTTCAAGAAAATTCAAGCCATTTCACAATTCAAGAAAATTCAAGTATTTCAATACAAGCAGCATCTGGGTCAATGATCCCCATCTCGGTCAGCGTTTTGTCCAGTTTTTCTGATCAATTGAGCAAATGCTGAGATGGCCCCTTCTTTTGATCTGGACATAAATGTAGCTTCTCTATGCGCTTGTTTTGTTGACCTCTCCTTGAAGTAGAGCTCATGGTGAGTTGCTATTTTGTTTGGCAATACAGAGGAATCAAATCTGGAGTTCGTTTGCCAATGCAAATAAGTTTTCCATAACTCTGGAACGAAAATGTTTAGTATCTGCAATTGTTACAAATCTCACGCTTCTGAATTATTATTATTATTATTATTATTATTATTATTATTATTATTATTATTATTATTATTATTAAATATTAGTTGACTTTAATTCATCTTTTAACTATTTATAGTTGAAATTTTGGGAATAGGTTTTGAAAGTCAAGAAATCGTGCATAGTTGATCTCCACCCCCTTACGTCACATACAGCTTTTTACTAAATAAATAAATATGTAAATAAATAAATTAAAATAAATTAAATAAATAACTAAAAATAGATTAAAATTATATAAACTATATTCAAATAAATAAAAAAATATTTTTCTTGCTTTGATCAACACTGTAGAGTGTCTAAGTACTAAATCTGTTCTTTAAATTCTCTAAATTGTATTTGGTGAGTATTTTAATACCGCAAAATGAAATGCATCGTATTTAAATTTTAAAGTGCTAATAACGTTAATAACTTTTACTCATTTCAAGTATTAGCGATTAATAAAGTTTGCAATTTTGCTGCATTTAACATCACACACATCTTTCAAAAGTTAATCTTCTCTTTGGGTGGAATTATTTAACGTGTTTTGAACAAAAATAGTCAGAATCACAGTTATCTTTGCGTAATCTGTATAATAATTAGTGGTCAGGAAATATCGGAGCGAATTCAATATACATGTGTTCTCGGCGCTCCTCAGCCACCTTTGTGAGTGGTGCTAAGGTGGCGCTAAAGTGAAGGCCTGGGTCACCACAGGGCCTTGATGCAACTCACTACGTTATTCAAAATCTGAACCCATGGTAGTGTAGACTACTTGCATTCACGCCAGGGACTGGTAGAGAAGTCTCCAAGTGGATATTGTAAAAATGAATAGACTTAAACAACTAGGTGAGATTTTAGATTTTTCTCGGTGCATTTAGTGTGTTTTTTTAACAAGATTCTAATACTTACATGTGATGACGATATTCTCGTTGTGTTTCGGGAAGACGAATCTTTCATCGCTGTTGAGGTTACAATTGCACCAACACGCGGACGCCTCACCGAGTCGTTCTTTCTGTGTGAGAGTTCTCCCACCACTGCTAGAAAACTATTTCTAAGCTTTAACACTTTAACGATTTGCATGCTATTTTTCGTCTCTCCAAGTTGCCTTTTCTCATTACGAAGTGTAGTGAAGCCATGTCACCAAGTTGTGTTCTCATTATGAAGTGTAATGAACTCCACACTTTTCTGACAACAAAATTAAACCTAATGTTCCCCCTATCCCAGGTCCTGACGTAATACAAAGTGCTTCGAAAATATGTTCACGCCTTGAACTCTCATAGAAGACGTAGCGTCAGATCTAAACGTTGTGGATTTTTGAAAAACAATTTAAAGTAATGTTTCTTTAAGGTGAGGCAGAATTGAGGCACTGAGAGCACAAGCGGACTAACACACATTTTTTGTGAATTTGAGTTATTGACATTAACTTATAACATAATATGATATTTATATAATAACTGTTGACCTGTTCATTTATCTTTTATAATTTGAAGCGTTAACATTGTTCTGTAAGACACCACTGAGAGCTAGAGTGGCCACTCCGTCTTAGTCCGTTTGTGCTCTGAGCTCTCTATCCACTTTCACGTCGCGTGACACTGGCGAGTGAAGTGCTTGTGTATTCTAAGTGAAACAACACATTCCTACAGTGACCATGGCGAAGTGTATTTAAATTTTTTCAGCACGGAAGCCAATTCGAAATATGCACAATTATTACGCATACTTGTTTCATTGGAATGAATCCATTGCGTGCAGAGAACCACAAGAAATTGGTTCGTGTTTGTTCTATTTCATACGTAATTTTGTGAGGACTGAACAACTAATTATGAACCCAGAGAAGTATGGAGGACAGAGAATAGAAACATAAAAGTTGCTATACGATGCTAATACATTGTAAGTTCTCTGTAGAAAAAATTGAACACCAATTTTTACTTAGCGGACAATCGTACTTGCTCTGTGATCAAGATTTTGGTTTGACTCAGAAAATTAAAAAAAAGTACTTTCCTAATATTTTCTTTCCTGAAAACTGGAACGTTGTGGTAGCGTGCGCCAAAAAGTGAATCCATTCAAGGTAACCTATATGAATGCGGAATATTTCTTTTCAACAAACCAACTCGAAAGAAACATCACTAAAAAAGTCTACTCGCAATTGTAAAGTACAATGTATGAATATAAAATGGCTTTGGTTTAGAGCAACCAACCAATACAAAATATTTTAAAAATACTTGAACCCAAGTCAATAGCCATTTCTGGAAACTGATGTGGCTCAAGAAACATCGAGATGCATCAACAATTTATAATTGTTTTATCCTGACGGAAATGTAATTACAGAGGCAAAAAAGAATGACCTGCTCAGATTGCTGCAATTTGTATCCCCAATTTACAATGATTTCTTTAAAAAATTAAATACTTCTTTCGCTGATGTAGAAACATTACTTGTCCTCGATTTTGAGGATGCTTTTGAAATTGAAAAAAATTGCTTAAAAATGATACGAAACAATGTAAAATATTACATAAAAATGTATAATATTATATTGCCACAATAAAGAATGCAACTTACGACAGACTTTCTGTTCTGACCGCATTCAAATTCATTGCACTAACGGACTTTTCATTTAGAATGTAAAACTGCTCAGAGCAAAACTGGACAGAGACTCAAAAATTGATAATTTTCTACTATTAAGAACTCTTAATTTTTTTCTATTTTAGAAATGTTCAATAAAACCACAGTTGAATAGTAAGCATTTGAAAATGATGATGTGCCGAAACAAATTATTGGACATTTTTAAAAAGACAAAAAACAACAAACGGGGTTGTCGGATAATTATGAATTTCATTTTTGTTGCCTTTACGGATTGTTTTGATATCACATTGTATTCGCTGAAAATGTGTTCCCGCCTTTTAGTAAGTAGTTTTTTGACACAAAAAACAACTAATTCGTAAATCAACAGGCCAGGCTTTGGTAAACTTTTTAATTAAAAAGTAGGGGCTTACAATAATTACATGGGTGGGATTTGCTTATTATTCTTTGCAACAATTCTTTCCTGTTATCTACAAATCTGGGAGTGTTTCCCCAAAATATTATGCCGTATATCAGTCGGAAATGAACTACTGCAATATATACCCAACGTATGAAGCTGACTAAAGTTAATAGAATTCTGAACGCGTAGCAAAACGAAATTAATTTTATGTTGAATTGATTTACACCGATATTCCAGTTGAGGTTTAACTGAATTGAGAGACACACAAATTTAGTTACCTTAACATCAGACAATGAAATATCTTTCATATTTAATACTGTACAAAAGAGTATTTGAAATGATATGTATTTAAAGCCGTTTTCCTTCGGTTGGTTATTAATTTGTTACTACGAAACCAATTTTAAACATCTGACATTGTACTGTTTATTGCAAGGAATATTCGTATCACCCCTAAAGAGAACTTTTCTTCCTTTTAAAGTAGTCTACGGCATATAGATTATATATAGTAGGAAGAAAATTGGGCCTAAAATCGAACACTGCGGGATCGCGTGAGAAATTAGGTCTGAATTGGAAAGGATAAATATTGTTCCATCTTTACAGTACGTTACTTCTCTCTCTTCTCTCTGTCTTTGCATTTACAGATCTCCAACAAAGTCCCGCATATAGCAAAGCTCCGCAGTTATGAACAAAAAAAGAATGCCCACATCGTACAAAATCTACCGTGAATAAAATTAGTAGTTGTTCATTTCATTCCATTGTTAGGTGGAGATTTTAACATTGATTTTCTTTATGAATAGCGGAAAAAAGGTCAGCCAATCTTAATCTCAATTTAACAAATTTTCGACATACATTTTACTGTAAATATATCTAAAGGGATTACAAATAAATCAAAGAAAGCAATAGATCATAATGGAGAAACTTGTTTAATGAATTAAACAAATTAATATTTCGCTGTGTGATTGACATAAATACCACTAGTACGTTGACGCAGGTATTCTTCAATATTTTAGAAGACGGTTTCATTTGTTATAAAATTACAACACAATGTTTCACGTAATTCGTTTTCGCTACATTTGTTGTAAACATTAATGTTTATACTTATCAGTAAAGAAATGATAATCAATTCTTATGTTCAGATGACACATTTAATGGGTTTCAAAGTTTAACCCTTTCTCTGTCGTGTACGTTCGGTAATATAAGCGAAACGTTCTACATGTCGGAAGGCATCTGTAAGATGACAAGGCGTCGAGGGCTGTCAGCTCGGAGCTTTCAGGGAGGTGGCTCGCCCTACTGATCGAAGGGAACATCTCAGATGACAACGTCCATTCTGTGATGCAGCCGGAGGGCATCTCAGAAACGACAGCTTCTTTTCTTCACATTTCTCTATAAGATCTCCATCCTACAATGAGACAGAGTCGTAAATCGAAAATAGATGGTCTATCGAAATACATACGAACGCTATATGATAAAAAATGTTTGTCGTATTCTTGATGTTTTCTGGTAAAAACTTGTCCTGGCTGTCCGGTCCCCCTCGCAGGAAAAAGTCCTTTTTCACACCCCTAAAACATTCAAGGGATATTTGTACGACATGTTTCAACTTCAATTTGATAAACAGTAACTGTTTCGACACAATGCATACTAGTTTTGAAGATATACTAGTAAAACTGAAAAATGTACGTAGATTTTTTTAAAATTAACTCTTTGAAGCCGAGCTTTTTAAAGGTGGCAAAAATTTTTTTTATAAAGAACCATTGATAAAAATTTTCCGAAATTTTCGCGTTTATATACCTCGTGACTGAACTAATATCAATTTCTACAAATTCACTGATAAAACACACAATAAAGAATAATAATTTAAAAGGAGCGCGTACCATACATATGAAAGAAATTGATGGAACTCTTTGATTTTATTTAACATTCAGGTACTAGTATACTCTAACCCACAGATCTAATAAAAGCAGTTATTTTTACTTTCTCACTATGGAGTAAAGAGAAAATTATATAATGCTGCACGGAAAAAAGATGAATTTTTGGTAGAAAGATTTTTATTACAGAGCCCTGGTAACAAAAAATGGGATAAATCCAGTTGCTAAATTTAGAAAAAAATCCTCTAACATGTGGAGTAGCCATAATCCACGTTTTGTGGGTTTTGTGATATCAAAAAATCAAATGTCGGTGAAACAATGCCTGTCATTCCGTCCATCCGTTCGTCCATCCGTCCGTTCATCTGCCCGTCCATCCGACCGTCCATCTGCCCGTCCATCCGACCGTCCATCTGCCCGTCCATTCTTCTGACCGTCCGTCTGTCCATCCGACCGTCCCATTGTCTGGCTATGCCTGTCTGCCGGACTGTCAGTGTCTGTCCGTCTGTGAATAACGCTAGCGGCTATGTTGGCTAGGCTATCCGGGACGAGCCGCGTCAATGTCATGGTGGCTAACGTTTCGGCCAGCCTTCTTCAGAGCGTACTGCTGAGGGTACGGGGGTAGGGCAGTACGCTCTGAAGAAGGCCACAATACGCTGGCCGGACAACATAAACTCCGGCCGCGGAAGACTACGCAACCACAACGCTAGCGGCCAAACCGTTCAGCTAATTTCCTCCAAATTCATATTCCTCAATCGATCTGGCTGATGTCACAACCCCTGGAATTTGAAAACGATATTTTAATTTTGGGGGGTACTTTACATTAAACCCTTAATTTTTTTTAAAATTGCTCCATTGTAGTTGTTTTAAATTTTTTGTTGAATAGGGTGAAGAACATTTAAGAGAATGGTGCAGGTGTCATGTTAGTTAAAAAAACTGATTTTTCGAAAATTGCAAAAGTTCAAATATTTTTCGGAGTCTTTAAAAACTAAAATATTAAAGAGAGATTAGTCCCCTTAATCAAAAGTGTTCCTTAATGATAGATTTCAAAATAAGGTCATAATATAATTTTTCGAAAATTTGTGTTAGTTTTCGCGTAATTTAGCGTGAAAGTAGGGCGAGAAAGTACTTGCTACTGTAGCCCCATTAGTTTTTTGTCAAGTGTAATATTTTATATTCTTTTGAAAATTCCATGTACTCCTTGATTCTGCAAAATCTCGGACAGCGGATTACCCTTAAATAAGTTAGCGATTAACTATAAGGTTAAAAATGAGAAATGATCGTAGTGACGAGTGGAAACTCCTCTTTAACAAATTCATCCAAATAACATGCGCGAACATGTAAAGGAAAATTAAAAAAGAGACCTAGGACTGGCAGCGTATGCAGCACGTAAATCCTGGGTAATTCTCGTGCTGCGTGGGACAATAACCAACATCTCGCCACACCACTTCCACACTCAATCTCACAAATATACAATATACGCCATCACATCAAGTCATCAAGAATATAGAAAACAAAAGAAAGTATATAAAATATACCCAAGTTTTCACAACTCCCACTAATATCATCACAAAACGAAACACAATAAAGCCTATGAACATTCTTCTTTTAGTTCTAGCTAATGGCAGTGCTTCAGTATTATTTCGGAGTCTTGTGGGAGTAATATTCCAACAACCGTTAGATAGTAACATACGGCTATCAACATTATTATTTAAAAGGTTACAAAATAACGAAAGATCATTCAAATCAGGATAGGAGAAATAACTAATATTTAGCACATTATCACCCTGTTTATAATCATGGGAAAGCATCGACGAAGGCAATTTGAACAAGAATGCAACAAAATTGAACAGTTTATTCTGGATGCACTTAACGTTCTTTTTAAATATATTATAAGAGGATGACCATATTGGAGAAGCATATAGTCTAATTAACAATAGATATATTTTAAATGTGCTAAAATTCGAAAAAACTCGAATGTAAAATTTTAAATGTGAAATTATTCCGGATAATAGGCATTTTGAAAATAAAAATAATAAAATCGATGTGGTATTGCAATAAAATGTTTAACTAATTAATGAAAATTTTGTAAGAAAATAATGCAGGCAAGTAATTGTAAAATAATCATTCAACGCGTTCAGTGTCGCATGATATACATGTGAGATACATAACTTCTGCATGTCGTTATTCTCAGTGTCGTCATTTATTACTTACGATTATACGAACACAATTATTTTACCGATTAACCTAAATATGATTCTGCATTTGTTGACTTACTCAAGTAATAAACGGTTTGACGTAGTTGTCATTTAAAACCTAAAGAAAAATAATTTTGAAATGCGATCTATGAACTGAAATATTTGGCAGTACTGCGAAAAGTGCGAGGACGCTGCGAAGAGTGAATGTAACGATCCCCCACCGTGGGGGCCGTGTGGCGCGTAGCGAAGGGTGGCGTGGGTCGGGGAGGGCCGACCGCAGATATGCAACGGGGGTGGCGTGAGCGCCGGTCGAGGGCCGTGCAACGCTGCTGGCCGCCGCGTGTCGTTAGTTTCATTTTAGCATTTTTAACACGACTACACATTTGTCGCGCGTCTGTTCAACGCAGCATCACCCCCGCCAGCCCCCTTTTCGCCACAAGGACGCACCTGACACCCTCTAACTCCCCCCCCCCGCGCGCACTCAGTCCCATCGCACAACTGCGCTCATGTGCGCTTATGAAAAATGTAACTCGCTGGCAAGCAAGCAAAAATTAATCAAACGATAGGCATAATAGAGATAATGGAAAAACATAATGCTAAATCCATTACGGGCGCGTGTTCCTTCATTCTTTTCAGGCTGCTGCAACAAAATTTATTGTGAAAGTAAATCATTGCCGGTCGAGCGCCGCCCGACCGCCGGCCGCCCGCCCCGCCGCCGCCCGCCGCCGCCGTGGCGCCTGGTGTTTTGTGCAGGTTGGCGCGTGCCGGGGCGCGGCGCCGCGCGCCGCAGACGCCGCCCCCGCCCCCGCCCCCGCCTCGCCGTTCGCCACCCGCCGCCCGTCGGCTCGCCGCCCCCTTCTCCCCCGCCGCCCCCGCCGCCGCAGCATGGCGGCCACGCGTCGTAGGTGCGCGGGAGGCCGTGCAGGGCCTTCCACTGCCTCGGCGCCCTCGCCGCATGCCCCCGCCCCCGCCCGCGCTCGGGCGCCCGTTGCGCCCCGCCCGCGAATCCCGCGCCCCGCGGGCCCCCTTCCGCGCCGCCGCCGGCCCGCCCCGCACGCCGCCATCGCGCCCGCGCGCGGCTGGCCGGGCCGCCGCCGGGGGGCACGGACGGGGGCGCAGGCGGCGTGCGCCCCGCCGCCAGCCACAGCGCGGGAGTCGTCGCGGGGCGGCGCGCAGCGAGCGGATCGCAGCCCGGCGGCACGCAGCCTGCTCGGCGGCCCCGCGCGCTTGCTCGTCGACACCGACGCCGAGACCGAGGCACGACCGGCGCGACGCCGGAGCCCGCGCCCCGGCCCCGGCCCCCCGGCGCCGAGGGCCCCGCGCCCGCGCCCCCCCGCGGGCACCGGCCCGCGCCTCGCGATCCGAGCTTGCGGTGCGCGCCCCGCTGCGCTCGCCCCCGCCTCCGCCTCGCCTCCGGCCCGCGCCAGGCATGTGACCGCGAGTGCCAGTCACAGCGAGTCGCCGCCAGTGACAGTGACTGCTTTGCTGAAGTGAAGGCGCTTGTGCGAGAGCCGTCGCGCTCAGGCGATGTGAAGGCCGGCGCGTTGCCCGTTCCGCCCCGGCTCCGGCTCCCGCTCCCCGAGCCCCGCTTCCCGCCTCCGCTCCGGCCGGCCGCGGCGATGTGGACGGCCCGCGCCCGCCGCTCTGGGTGCCCGCTGCTGGGCGGAGCTGGTCTGGCGCCTGCGCTGCTGTGCCGACATCCTCGCGAGCGTTGGTGCTGCGCCGCGGCGCCGCGCGCGTCTTCGGTGAGTGGTCCGCCCCGCCCGCGACGATGCGCGCCTCGCCACACGGCCCACCGAGCTTGTCCTCTCCGTCCCCCGTCCTCCTCGCCATCCCGCCCGCGCAACGCTGGACGCTAGTACGAAGCCTCTCGTTGGGATTAGCGTACCGCGAGAGACGCGTGTCCACCGCCGCTCCTCCTCCTCATTCCCTCCGCCCTCCGTCGCCTCCTCCCGTCGTTGTGGATTTTTAATGTGTAAATACCGGCAGCAGGCGAGGGCGGCGGAGAAGCGCAGAGCCCGGCGATGGGTCCTAAACGCCGCGGCTGGCTCCCGCCGTGGCGCGCTGAGGGCTAAACAATGCTCCCTTCGCGCCTCCTCACGTTGCCACAATCCCCCTCGCGCGCCCAGACGCCGAAGGCCCCTCGCGTCGCGGACCGCCGCCGCCCCCGCCGCCCCGACCGGCTCGTGCGCCGTGACGACGCCGCGGGCCTCGCGCGCAGTCGATAAGCGCGTCAAATCAAGACGGAAGTCCTTAAAGCGGATCCAACAAAGCGGTTACGTCGAGCTTCCCATAAAATCGATAGGCCCGCCGATAGCGCGCGGACGGGACGGGAAGGGTAGGCGAGGAACGTGGAACGTGGAACGTGGCGTCGAGGAATGCCGCGCCGCAATGTCGGAGCGGCCGCCACCTCAAAGCGGGAAACAATTTGTCACCGGGAGAAGTCCGCTGCGGCGGCGGCGGCGTTGCGTGACACTCGAGTCCGAAGTGGCGCCACTGGCACTGCCCCGTCACCGCCGCCACCGACACCACCACGCATATAATGCATTTAAGCGTGCGTGAGGGGAACCAGACTCCGTCGCCCGCCGGGCCATGTGCTTAGAGGCGAATCGCCGTTGAAGACAGCGGACGTTGTGAACGACTTCAGGTATCGGCGCGGGAGAACGCTAAACAGAATCGCTGATAGAATTCCCTTTGTAGCAGTCAATAGGACGTGCTGGAACGAGAATCTAAAGCTAATAAACATACGGTTAGCTTTTCAAAAAACGCTGTTATTTTGTTTTCAAACTGATTCTGTTGATATGAATAAATTACATTAGAATCAGCAAATACGAGTGATATTACAAAACTATCAAATATCTCGTGTCGATATTATTGCTATAATATGAACAGTCACGTACAGAGTATGAAAATAAAACTTCGTGTAAATATCAAACGATCGCAACTCGGAATATTTTCTGGATAGATACTGCGTTTTATAGTACATACGTAGAAGTGATGTCTCGTTTGAAATACCTCGTCAAATGTAAAAGTTGAGTGAGAACAAGGCGAGCTAACGTCTACAATTCGACAACGATGCGAAATGGAAAGCGAACAAAATATTTACAACCTTGGATAGTGAAACATTTTCTGTAATCACATTAATATGAACTGACTTTTCTGTACTAATTCGGTAATGTAAGTGTAGCCTCGTTTTTCAAAAGGATGTCGTTTTAACTCGGCAGAATACACAAAAGGACAGCGTTTATGAATTCTGGCACGAAATCAACGGCAAAGCGATGGAAATGATAATGTCGTTTTCCCGCTTTTTTCCTTCCCGGAATTTTCCCCGCGCTGCAACTGACTTCCCTCCTAGTTACTACAGAGTTTCGATTCGATGTTTACCGCGATAAGAGTTTTTTTACGTCTTACGCAAAGTAGTGATACGTAGATAAGCTTTGAAGTACGCATAATTTCGAACAAGTGTTGGTATTTAAAATCCGAAACGCTCTTCCGGTTTTCTCGCGACAGTCCGACCCGCTTCCCCACATCCCAGAATGCCGGGGAAACGCTGGCCCGCCCCTTCGGGGTGGAGAGTGCGGAGGGGCGGGGAGCCGGGGGGGGGGGTGCGAGGACGCTGCGCGCGGCCGTGTTAAAAACCCTGGCGGCTGTTGAGGTCGCACCGAGGGAAACGGCCCTCTGGCAGTGGTCGGCGGCCGCGTGCGCGTCGGAGGCCCAGAAGGCCGAGCGGTCGACGTCCCCTCGCGCCTCCCGCCTCAAAGCGAGAGGACGGTCGGCAAGGAATAATCCACGAGCCTATTTAACCCTAGGTTTCAACGGCGACCTGTTACATTATTACAAAGGCGTAGTCTGACAGACTACTTACAGAAAAACCCCGTTTCACAACGAAACACTAAATTAATGGATTCGAAATGTTTAATATCGAATTACAAACTATATTTTAAAGGTTGTTGTAGATACCACATGTATATCACTTGACTCTCATATCACACACTTGCTTGGTGCTGTCCACACATGGCTTTTAACAAGCGTCCACAGAAGTACCTTGCCACGCGACCTTAAATTTCGTCCCGTTATGATTGATAAATGTTGAGGACAAAATTTAAATGCTACAAGACAAGGCTTTTGCAGTCATATACAATATTAGCCCGTATAGCGCCAACAAATGACATCACTGATGTAATTACAAAGACGTAGTCTACTGGACGATGCGTGTTAAAATGGCGTATAAGAAAAGTACGCGCACAACGCCGCGCTATCTTACTGGCAAGTCACACAAAGAAGGTACACAGAGTTTCACAAAGGGCAGTGAGGGTAAGAGGGTGGGGGAAGCTTTCGGTACTATCTACGTCGTCTGACAGGCGACGCCTTTGTAATCTAGTATAAACACAGAAACAGCGGAACTATGAACCGATCACACAACTATTCTCTCAGAGATTAATATCTGATCCCGAGTAGTCAAGATTTCAAAACACACAAAGGTTTTGACTGTTGGAATATTTCAGTTTCCGTTGCACCGTAAAGTGCTTTTAAAGAAACGTAGCGATGTATTACCATATTTGGAGAACGACTGACTCGCGTGTTGTTATACTAAACAATGTTCCTCATTTACAAGAAAGTGAAGGAATAAACTCAAGGTTAGCTAAACGGGTGTACAACCAATTGGTATGCTATGTAGAAAACTGAGGTAAAAATATTTGGAGCAAGTTTCCAGCATTAACCTTTTAATCGGTTGATATAGTGTCTTACACTTGTAATGAATTTTACGTGTTACATCTAAGCGTATTGAAGTCCATACTTTCGTTCATTTTTTAATAAGCAGCAGCCTTTTACCTGTCTTTTTAATACAGTATCAAATAAAAGGGCAATAGTAATTAAAAATGCATTTATTCTATCCATGTGCGGATATTTAAGTGAAGTAACTGTAATCTTTGGTATCTAGAAGTATCGAGAGTCCAGAATACTGATCATACGAAATGAATTCCTGGATACAAAATATTTTTAAAAAAACTTGTATCTCTGAACATACACTGTAATCTTATAACATGAATAAAGTAGTGGCTATTTTATTCCCTATTACCAGTCACTACGTTTGGCATAAAGAACCTCACCTTCAAACTAAAATAAAATAAAGTCTTAGACAGGTACAGTCTACGGAGTAATAAATGTATTCCTTTTGTGGTGGGTACTCAGAGCAAGGGTAACCAGATTCACCTTGGATGTTAATTTTAAAGGTCCCAGGTGTACTCAATACTGTCGGATTAGAAGATTCCGAAATTGAGTGATAATTTATTATCAGTAAAACTAGTACGTGGAAGGAAACAGTTATCTAGTAGAAATGGCACGATAGCAGAGCAGTTGCCAGTGACTGGATGGAAGCGGAAAGGTGATTGGGAGAGGATGTGTAGAGATAGGAGGCGGGTAGTAGACGGTGTTAGAAGGAGGGGGAAGGGGAAATCACGTGGGGGTCGGACAGTAACTTAACGCCCGGGTCACACGAATGTTCCCGAGACGCGAGTTTGACGTGCGACAAGTAACGCGCGTCGTAGATTAACACTGAACCATATGCGGAACGGCCGAGGTGCTCATGTGCCTATTCGCATAAGATACAGTGCTATTCTACGACGCGCGTTACTTATCGTGCATCAACGCAACGCTCGTGTGCAAGGGACATAAAATACAATATTAATTACTGTATGTTTATTTATTATGTTTGTTATTAATTACTGTATGTTTTTCTTCAAAATTTATATTATGTGGAAGATGAGTCTATTGTAACGAAGTATGGGATGGAATTTTAAATTTAATGGATGGAGAATATACGGCGTTTAGCAGTGTCGGGAAACTGAGAAAGGGAAAAAGAAAGGGAAGAGTCTTCAGATTAAGAAGAGCCAAAACCCTATTCTGTTTATCATTAATCGTTACCCAAGTAGTTAATTCATTTTTGAATTGAGATAAGTATTTGAGCGTTTTAGACTCGCTGGTAGTTTTTTACAGGCTCAGGATAGAGAATGACCTGCTGAAGGAAGTGGTGGTGTAACGTGCTACACAAAACAAAGCTGAATAACGTGCTCCATTTTATTTCAGATGATTGAAGTGGCTTATAGATAGATATAAACATGATTCTACAGATGAGTTGATGTTACCTGATGGCACGCTTGTACCTATTGACTCATAAGAATATTCAAACAACTAGGTATACAAACGTTACCAAACAACACAATAAAATAACGTACAATATCGATAATTATTACATTTTTTACACGTGAAACCCCAATTAATATAGATAGATAAATATCAATGTCAATCAAACTAGCCTAGCAAAAGTCTATTATAATAGCAAAGACAAAAAGGGAGAAAAATTAAAAAGGAAGTGAACCAACATCCGTATCACATCTGTAGACTACACACTACATTTATCGCAGTATTCACTTGACGTTAACTACACGTTCTCACCATACTGATCGTCAGTCCTATAAATTTCCTAAAACCCCACACTAAGGAAAGAGTTGAAAACTGCCACAGACAAATAGTTCCAATCTACTATTTTTCGGTTTAGAAATGAGAGTTTGACTACGTTCGTTATTTGTATTCTTGTTCTGATTTTATGTTTGTGATGAAATCTATTTAAATCTAGTGAGATCAAGTCTTTCTCGTATTTTTCTTCCATGCAGAGCAACGGGTGTATGATTTATTCACTGCGCAAAGTCGTACCCTTTTTCTTCTGTGCTCTAATGATTCCCAGTGCGCTGGTTTGTTCCTCCGAAATGTGTATTTTGCCTCTGTGTTTTGTATTCTCAACCCTTTTTAAGTCCTATTCTGTATGGATCCCAACAACTTGCTCGTATTCCATTACCGTTCTAACGAGCCAGGTATACGCGATTTCTTTTGCTTTCGTATTGTATTTTTTAAGATATCTCCTGAGGAAATGCAAAGATCTCTACTCTTTACTCACTGCACAGTTTGCTTCTTTCTCTCCCTCCAATTTGCTGTCCAGTAGGATACCAAGGTATTTACAATGCGAGACGCGCGGAACTACTATCATTACCTAGCTGATATTCTATTGCTGAACTCTTCTGGTCCTAAAGACACAATTTACTTTTATTTCCATTTATATTTATTTTATTAGTTGGGTTTGGTTATATAAGTTTCGGTCGTTTGTTTGGTTATAAATGTTATTGAAATCAGTGGCGGCCCGTGCAAGATTCCCAAGACAACGAAATAAGTCAATGACAAATAGTATTACTGTAAATGAAACATGCAGCACGTTGTCATGTGCCAGAGTCATTTAAATACAGATACAGTGTCAATTATTAAATGATGATACGACTCCACCATCGTGCTATATATCTCTTGAATTAAGTGGGACAGAATATACGATTTTGCTTAACTTTTTCATTGTGCTTTGAAAGAAGAACTTTGGCTTATTGATAAATAAATACGATATTAATATGATTTTAATAAAAAGTGGAAAATTTATGTGTCAATCAAGATGTCGAAATTGTTTGAATGTGTGAGTTTCGTGACCTAAATTTTTAATATCAGAACACGACCGAATATCCCTCAAATTTGAACCCACAGCGCATAGAAAACCTCAAGAAGTTGTGTTTGTCCGCATCCTCCTAATCAGGGCACTTGATTATACCACGCTTTGGAAAACTGCATTTTCTCTTTTTCTCTCGTGCCGCGTAGAAGCTCCAGCAGTGTCTAAGTACGACGATTTCTGTGCAACAGCAATTATTTATTGTAAAGTAACTTCTAAATTGTTCAAAAAGAAAAAAAAATATTTTTTACATTTTTACACGGCCGCAAAAAAAATCTGGGGAAGAAACGCCGTACAAGTCAGCACAGCTATCATCCCACAAATTAAGTTGTGAAAGGGAAATACTGTCTCTAGGCATTAGTCCAGCCTTCACTGACTGAATATAAAAATGTATAGTAATCGCACTGTTTGTCGCCTTTGGTGTATAGAAACGGGCGGAGAGACGTATGACCGGGTTTCCACCACCCCACGCAGATGTGATATTCCACAGCGTGTCTGTCTACGTCCTGAGCCTTGGATTTCACATGACTAACACCTAGCAGGCGCCCAGCCCGGAGTTGGGGAGAAACTCCTCCCCTCACGCCGTAAGGCTGCATTAAAAAAGCGATTCCTCATCTGGCCGTAGCAGCGCTGTGTCATAGAGGCGATTACAACACGAGAGGAGGAAAGGTTGAGAATTCCTCAAAGCGATATCAAGTTTTCGGGTCGCTTACAATGCGCGCGCAGTTTAAAGTCGATCAAAGTTGGTTTCCAGATAACTATGAAGTAAAAAATATGCATTTTCCCTCTTTTATCAAAGCGATTATATTGTTAGGTAATTACATTCGAAAGAAGACCAGATGTGAGGGGAACATACCTCCCTTCTTTCTTCCTAGAAACCGCCACTGATTTAAATCGTCCTATAGTTATATCAGATTGTTCTGTTTGCGATTTCCATATAAAATATAGTCGTCGGCAAGGAGTCAAATTTTTGACGTTATATTTTGCGATAAATCATGTACTAAGACAGTGAATAACAGAGCACTTATGACACTGCCCTAAGGGACCGCAGAAATAATGTTATATGTTTTCTATAAATATTGTCCAACTCCAACGTTTTGCTTTCTATCTTTCTGACACTCACTTATCCATGCTATTGGTCGCCTATCATGTTAAGCATCGATGAATTTCGATGTTAGTAAGTCAAGCGGAATTACATCAAACGCATTCGAAAAATCAGTAACTATTGCAGGTACTCTTTCTTTAAAGTTATTACTTCAGACACATCTTGAGTAACTGAAATTATCCGACTTTCACAAGAAAATCAATTTTTCAAGTCGTTTTGTTCCACGAAGAAACCATCATTTTATCCAAATTATTTCTAAGCGAATTAAACCATAATTTCTCTAACAATTCATAGACTACCGGCGCAAGACTAAATGACCAATAATTTTACATTGTCCACTTATGAAAATTGGCACGATTAAAGCATATTTCCTCATACTTTTCCCCTCCCTCCCAATAAAATGTTGAAAGTGATAAAAGAAGTATACTTCGTTGAAAATATTTAAGATATTTTGAAGTAATAATGTGAACTTTTTAATTACAAATTCGAAACGTAAACAGCTGTGCATGTATTTTGAAATAAAAACTAGGTTATTATTTACAGTTTATTATACATTGTGTGGGAACATTTGTAGCGCTTAATTTTATTTTACGTTGATTAAATCCTTTTTTAAGTGAGACAAGAAAACAGTAGTGGTAGCTGAAAAAGGGATAAATGTTTCTGACATTGCTCCTTCTACTGATAATGCACTCGTCAGGGAATATTTAATGACTAATTAGATCGAAAATAGAAATTAACTGTAATTCTTGTAATGTCACGCAGTGCTCAGACCTGAGGCACAACTCGATGTCAGAGGAATGCATTAGAAATTCGAAAATTATTCTGCTCTGTAAAGAGAAGCCATTTATTTTGAAAATATAAACTGCTATATAGTTTTATTACAAATCATCTGCTGTCATTAAAAAGAAAGTAGTTTAAATAGGTTTAAAGTTGTAATTTATATCCTCTGAATCTTCTCACGTTTTGGTAACCACAGTAAACAGTAACAAGAGTAAAATGAACTGGTTCTGCTATATAAGCACAAACATTCTTTATTTATTTGTAACGGACACAATGTTATGATACTAAATGCACCTGCAATTCTTCCTAACCAGTAAAAAGTTTCTGTCCGCGCTGTGATTCCAACTCAACTCCACCGAGTTAACACAGCATTCACGTGAGCCGTCCACCATCAGCCTCCCAACTGGGTATTTCTTTCCCGACCCCTTTAGGAAAGTTGAAACTTTACAATTCCTATTAAAAAATCAGACGTTTTCGTTTACATTATTTGAAGATCTAGTTAAAACAACAAATTTTATTGAAGAAAAATGTCTAACATCAATACTGTAGGTTGACAATGTAAAATTTTTATAGCAATTTTCGAAAATCCAAAAAGTTTGCTGAAAATGAAACTACTGCAATTTTTAACAATGAGTTCCTCTGTTCGAGGAAAGAAATAAACAAAACTGGGAATAGTTTTTATAAAAATAATTTTCAATGCATTATCTTGTAATAGAGATTTCGCGACAACTTCTGGGATTTTTTCAAAAACATTTTTGTGTTTGAAAAAACCGATTTCATTCCAGAAAGAATCTCTATCATCAATATTGCGCTTTTAAAGAGCTACGTAATTTCAGCTATTGTCGAAAATACGCAATTTGTGGAAAACAAAACTCAGAAAGCGTGTCATTTTTGAGAAAATTTTCAATATGATGAGGCTTATTGCTTAAAACTTTCAAAAAATAATATAGCCGTTTCAAAATCACAGGGGTTCGATTTAAAATAACCCGATCAGGCAATATATGTTTTAGAAAAAAGTCTGAATGGTTTAGGCATGAACGTTGAAAATAGTCTTGCGTTTATCAATTTTTACTCTCTCCACAAATACGTCCGTAGTAGAGAGAAAGCACTGCAATGCTTTGGCTAAAATCAATAATGTTTCTATAGAAACCCTTGTATTGCCGGGTCCTGGTAACAAAGATGTGGATTAATATTATTCCTTTATGTAGTATGTTGCTTCCCCCCGGCATGAAGTGAAGTCAGATATCACTATTTGTGGGCCCTTGACAACGAAAAATTGTTTGACGACAAAACGTGTCCGTCAATCTGTCCGCCCAATGAGATCTCCTCCATTCTTTAACCTCCTTATACACTATTCGTAGACAAGGTCGAAAACTGTAGTGCCACTCTTCAGCAAATTTTGAAAATTTCTTAAGGCTTAATGTATTGTACGCCCTAAAAAACAAAAATCCATTTCAAACTCGTAGGCCTTAGAGTTCGTTTAAATGAATCAGAGAAAATGAAGTTTGGTCGTCTGATCGGTATACCAGCGTTGACCACAAACGACAAACCAAGACGCAGGCGTGTTATCGTCAATCGATTTGTCAGTATCAAGGACCCACAAAACGAGGAATCTGACTAAACATGTTAGATGAAGTAAAGAAATTCATATGGAAACAGATGTATTCACTTTTACGTTATCTGGGGATGACAATACGATTTTTTTTTGCAAAATGGCGGATTTCCTTCGCGGAAGTAGAATGCTTCCTATTTACTATGTGCGTAGCAAGGCGAGAAAATAAAAAACAAGTGTAAAGGTCGGTTTTATATTATAATTGAAATTATAAATTTAATATCTCATATATGGCATAATAATGGAGGATAGTAACGAAAAGTAAACGACCTAGCGACGTGAGGAAAAATCGACGTGCTGAAAATGTAAACAGTTCATGAGCCAGAGCCATTTCCTCGCATGTCGTCCCGTCACTTAGTTGTGGAATTTGTCTTTCTCTGTAATTACTTCGCTCTTGCGATACGGTTATCATCTAACCTGTATTCATTTGCAAACATTGTTTCTGAAATAAAACAGTGAAAGCATGTTAAGAAGTCAATTTATAACTTCTTCACGCTTAGTTAACACAATTGAAACTGTGCATCGTAAAACATGCTTAGTTTCGTTCACCGCTGTGTGAAATGCAATGAATTCATTTGCCTTCCTGCGTCCGTGCTAAATGTAGTATCTGGGCAATACGTGCTGAAAGATGTGGATCCTTATGCTTCACGAAGTGTGATAGGGATTTTTATAATCAAGAAGTGAAACTGGTAGTGCTACAACAACATACAGTTTTACAAACATTCTCTCAGTTTTTCAAAATAACTGACACACTTTTCTTCGTACGTAAATAATTTCTCAGTAAATACGAAGATTTTTCGGATTTCCAATATGAATTTAGAAAACCAGAATTTACGGAAACAGTATATTTCTTTTCTTAAATGTCACTTTATCAATGGATCAAAAAGAAGCACGAATTGGAATATTTTTAAATCTCTCAAAAACAATTGACGTGGTTGACCAAAATATTTTACTTTCAAATTCACTGTCGTAAGGAATTAGTGGAATTGCTCTTGACTGATAATGTCTTGACTGGTTACTTGCAATAAATACCTTAAACAAGTATCTCAGTGAGTACAAATACCGCACTGGAATGACGGGTCAATATTTACCCACCGTTACCATTCACTGTCAATTACGCGTGGGATCAGGCAGGGTTCTATTTTAAAACAAACTTTCTTCCTATTATACGCCCTTGAATATTCTTTGCAATAAAGAAACAGTTAATAGAATAATATCAGATGTTTCAAATCGGTTTCGTAATAACAAATTGTTAGTAAACGAAGGAAACATTTTCCACTACATTGAATATGAACGTTGTGCCATTGTCTGCTGTTAACGTAGCGAAATTTTGGGATCTGTCAATTCCGTAAACCCTGAAATAGAATATGCATATAAATTAATTGAAATTTGTTTACTGATTGCATTGAATCTCCTATAACTCGAAACGAATACAAATTTTTCTATCAAAAATCATTACTTTCCCCCGCATCAATAAAATACTTGATCTTCACTACATAAGTAATTAATATGCCAAGAATATTAAAATACAAATATACTGTCATTATAGCAGATATTTTCTCCCATTATATGCCAAAATTAATGTAACGTCAAATTAACTTCTCCTCATAGCACGTCACACAGTTTTTAACTGTTTTTGGCGTAAATAAATAAATGCTTTCAGCCATGAGAAGCTATGTTTTGTATGAGTGACCAGTCCTCCTGCGCAGAAAGCACAGCTTTGTATGTTTGTTACCACACCAGCGATTTCCAAGTACATTTCTATGGCAATTTATTAAACAAAACTTGCAATAAAAGGAAAAGATTGTGTTTAGAAGAAAAACAACAACGATAAAAACGACAAAGATGCAGGTTTTCGCGGGGAATTCTTGTGAATATAAAAGCATATTCCTGTGGTTAATTCGTATCACAAACCTCACGTTTTTTAACATTAGAAATAACAGTAAACAGTATTTTCACGTGAACATCTTCATGGTCATCTCCACGCAATCTTACCTCACATCCTCACTATGGTCAAACCGCGTCTATTAAAGTTAAAACCTTTAATTTTCAATTAAACTTTTTAAATAGTGACATGTATTAGAAATCACGTAAATAATATTTCCCAAATCTTAAATTGTTATCTCATTTTTTACTGTAAATTGTCAGATTTTTATTAACAACATCGCACTTTCGAAAAGTATAAATACTCGGCTTTTTTAAAGCGCTGAGAAAGTGGCTATGCCGTACCAATTGATTCGGCTATACGACTCAGTTTAAGTCGGGGTACTTAAATCATATATAACTCAAGAATGGCTGAATCAATTTGAATTATTTTCGATGTTTGATCTATCTTTGGTAATGCTATATTTTACAGTTCTGAAAATGTAATTCTAAAATTATTATAAAATTATTATTAATTATAAAATTAAAATTATTAAATTATTAAATTATTAAATTAAAATTATTATTAATTATAAAATTCTCATTAAACATGTCTAAACATTTTTAAATCAGATGTTCACAATCTTTTTTTTCTAAATGGGGATTGATCATTTTAGTACGGTAAATATTTTTTTATATCATACCAATGTTCACTTTCCTTTTTTAGTGCTTTGCACGTGCTGTGTACCGGGTACATTGATACTCATCTTTTTTTCAAGCTTCCATTTGTAGCATTTAGAACTCGTTCAGAGCATAATCGTACGTTTTATTATTAATGTACTTTGAATGGACTTTATTCTAGGCAAATATTATTTCTATCGTATGAAAGGGTAGGTTAAATTTTTAATACATAAAGTGCGTCAATTGTAGCTACAGGTTAATATTATTTCCCGCTCATATATTGTTGTTTTTTTACTGAGAAAAAAAACGTTCATATTGTATTCCCGGTTAAATAAAAATCAACAAAATAAAACATTTTAAATCTCATCATAAAAGAATAGGTGTGTTGAGTCAAGTCAACACTGGTACATTGACAACAAAAATTAATTTTCCACTGTCACTTCGCGAGCATTCCATAAGGACTTTTAGGTCTTTAGACTTTTCAGTAACAGTTCATATTTTTTTCAAATTCAGTCAGCCTTTATACTGATCGCTGTGCATATTTCCTGAATGTTGATATCCGCCCGAGGTACTGCATAACATTCTGAGGAAACACACCGTGTAGCTTCCAGACCTTTAGATTACAGAAAAGCATCGCAAACCTCTCTTTATTGAGTTTTTAATGCTATCGTTGCCTACATAGATACATTGCGAATGCAAATCGGATGATTTTGTGAAAAATGACTAAAAGTAGAAACATATTTTCAAGCAATAAAGGTGTCCTTTATTACAACACACGTCGAAACACAATACCATCAGCAGCACACCACAATAAATCCACGTAAATAGCTGTACGTTATTTTACAGCACATTCCAAGATGATATTAAAGAATCAAAATGCACAAGTTTAAATGCCAAGTACAAATCAATTTTAGGCTTTATATCTGTTACTGTACAATTAGTCTATAATGGCCATAAAATACAAACAGTATTTTCATTTTGTTACTGCCATAAATGCATTTGTACTGCAATGTTTTAAAACACAAAATATGCCAGCTTCTGAGTCAATGATTCTCGTTTCGTTCGGGCTTTTTATCCAGATTGCCTTGACCGCTTTAGTAAATGCTGAGATGGCGCCTTGTATTTCCTCTGAACATAAATGTAGCTCCATGGTTCGTAGGTTTTATTGATCTCTCGTTTGGCTATTTGCGTGATAAGTAAGGATACAGGAAGTTTGTTACTTTGTCGGAAATAATATAAAATCAAACGTATAGCTCGTTCACCGTTGTAAATGCGTTTTCTTAGCGAGTATTTGGATATTTTCTAATTTTAATTGTTGCCAGGCTTACTTATAGATAATTTAATGTATATTATAGTTCAACTTCTTAGAATAAAATATAAGAGTATGGGTTCTGGGTCTCAAGGAAATCTGCGGAGGTTGTACTCGCCCATACACATCACATATATTTTTTTTCTGTTTTGGAAAACAAGCAAAATAAATAAAATGGTAAAAATTGCCATTTATTAAATATTGCGTTGATACGTACATATAGTTGCATAATAATTTCTCATGAATATTACGCGACCATTAATATTAATGAGTAATATTTATTGTTGTGGAGAGTTGCGTATATGTTACTTAGCTACAGGTAGCTCGTTGCTACTTCTATTCATAACTACACTGAACGTGTTTTATGAGCTAGGGTAGAGATTTCAAATCTCATGAAATCGTACACGAATTGCATATTTCCCCCAAACGTTTTTAATGTTATATAATATTAACATAAACAGTAGTACTGTTTATTTTTTAAGTGATTTTTATAGTAAAGTTGTCACTTTGCCATTTATAAACTAAAACAGAGTAATACACATGTAGCAACGCTGGAAATGTTTGTACGAACTACAGAAAAGTCGAAGATCTTGTAAATACTACTGTATTCTCTACAATCAGTTAACATGTAATTATTCAATAATGATTTCCTGTGGAAGAAGTCATTATGTAATTCTTTCGAGCAGCTCGGTTTGCTACTGAAATGGCGATCGTGGTTTCAAGTAGTAATTACTGTTATCGATCAATGATAATTTGACACTCAAAAGCAATGCTACCGATGCAAGAATCATGACCCCAAGTTGTGGAAGAGAAAATATATATTTATTTTTCTAGGTGAATCAAAATCGAATCACTTTATGAAGAGAAACCGGCTCCCGTGACGTAATTGAATGAAACCCAACACCAGTCGCTCATGATCGAGACGGAAGGACATTTCAGCTCTGTACCCGACCATACCCGACACCCGACGTGGATCCCCAACGACATTCAATACCTAACAACCATCAAGAGCCTAACAACCATCAGAGGGAGAGAGAGATGGCTCAGGGCATCAACTGATGCCACTGCAGATTCTCTGACCGGGAGGTCCGTCGAGTCCCGACGGTGGTAGGATTTTCGACATTCAACCATTAGCTTGACAGCTAGGAAGATTTCAGTCGCCGTCAGAAGGAGAATTCTAGCAGCCGGATACTCTGATCGGTAGTTTTTAATAGTTTATCTGATCAATAACAGGCGGATACCCCAACATACGGGCCACGGACCGCGCACGACCTTTCCTACCTCTTCCTTGTCCTATCTTTACCCACTACACACGCTTACAATGACATGAACTACACTACCACGTATGCCGGGAGATCGGCCGCGAGATTATAGCTTTCCGGGATGGGGCGGTTTCTCGCTGGTGGGGTATACCTGGATGGGGAAAAGCATGCTAGACGACGTTAGGTCGGCGCCGGATCTCGCCATACAGCGGGGAAAGACCACAATCCCCTCCCTAGCAAACAAATGCACTACACTTATGGGACCAATGACCCTATTCGCTGACGTGCCTGGAAACACAATAACTCTGTAAATCAACCTAACAACCACACGGTTCAACCATTCAACGGCTTCGCAACGTGACAACTGCTCACCACAACTCTTCAATTTGGCAGCTGCACAACCCTACTCCT
>BOPP01000055.1:5513658-5524406 GCA_017312745.1 Gryllus bimaculatus
AACCCCCACCCCCACCGCCCCGCCACCACCAGCTATCGCACGACGATCGAGCCGTGCGGACGGGGGAAACAAAATTTGAGACTGCGTCTACCGTCATATGTTGCCTCACACAAATCTTTTCAGGAGATGCTACCATCTAATTTGATAGTTTCGACAGTTTTGAGCAAATTTTATCATTCATTCATTCTCACCCTTCCTGTCTCTCCATCTTCGCTCTCTCTCTCTCTCTTCTCTATCTCTCTATCTGTATCTCACACACAAACACTCTCACACTCTCCCTCTCTCGTTGGCCTTTCATATTTTGCGGAAGAGCACATATTCGCGCGTGCGTCGAGCCACAGGAACTCAATTATTAATCCATAATCATCGTCATTGCTCTAGCTTATTCATCTGTTTATTAAGCCATCCTGGGGAATCTGACTGTCAGCAGAGATTAGGTGACGTACATGTAATTGGGTGGTTCTTACTGCATTTTTGTGGTAAAACGAGAGAAATTTTAGTTAAACTGACAATATTCTCTAAGGTATGGGTTGGTAATGCTGCAAACGGAGAAACACATTAATTTACCGTTTTGACAGTGAAGCTGTTATCAATTTTTCGTTATTCATTTTTCGTTCTTTGTTCGGCGTTTCGTTGAACATTGAAATGAATTAATTATCTAGTCGTGCATTTGTTAATTCTACTGAAGTGTCTGGTGTGAACAGTTTATTTTGAACTCACAAATACACAGTTCTACAACATCAAATCTACTTAATAGTGCATATTGTTATTACTTTGGATGTTATTTCAGCGGTAAACCCAAGAAGGGAGCATAGCATGTATTTTTAATTACGTGCTATGTTCACCTAAGAGAGAAATAAATAGAGACGTGCAGTTCAGTTTTCTAATAATCGCCTGGAGCACAATTACTTCTTTTCGCAAAAAATGCCTCTATAAGAATTTGCTAAAATTTTTTTCAAGAACCGTCTTTAAAAAACGGATTTCATTATCTGTGCGAAAAATCTCTATTTTCGATATTGGAATTGTAGGAAGTTGCCGAAAACAGAGCGAACTTTTCCAAATTTTTGAAGAACCTTTCATTTCAACGAAAATATACCTATTTTTGAAAATCCTGACACTACAACGTAAAGTTATACCCGAAGACAAAGTCTATTAAATTAAATTGAAAGCGTATTTGAGAAAATGTTGAAGCTTATGTAAAGTACCCTACAAAACCAAAATATCTTTTTCAAACGCGAGTTGAAATGTTGTGGCATTGGTTTTCATTTCAATGTACTAATTTTCTTTATCCTTTCTACGTAGGTCTCTCTTCACAAACTTTTTCATTGAGTTTTAGAACATCCTGTATTGAATGGTTTTCATAATTATTTGGAATACACTGTTTTTAACTGTTTTTAGTAAAATAAGAATAACAAGCACATAAATGGGAAAATAAATAAAAATAGATAAAATTTCCAATTCTAATTACCGGAGAACGAGGAGAGGCTTTGTGAGAAGCAATACTCGTACTGAAGTGTGCGTTCTCTCTGGCAGAGGCAATCCAGGGAGCTGAATCCGGTTCGGCTTTAGGTGGTGGTGCACGCCCACCAATTTAGTGAGGGGTGGTGAAGGGGGGGGAGTCAAAAACTCCTGCTATTGTGCAGCGGCACCGCGTGAACGGCAGTAAAACTTCTCGTAGGCGCGTGGGGCTACAACGTGGCAAATCGACTTCCATTAATTGTTGGCTGTCTGGGAAGCGTTCCGGTGTGACGGCGTGTTGATCCGCAACGAGGAAGAGTGGATGAGCGAGTAGAAGGAATGAAGCAGAGCGCCTCGTTGCAAACCCTCTTTGGGTGGCGACGGCGGAATCTCATGCATCGCATACATCTCACCTACGGCTAATAAAAATGCTAAATCTCCTCTCGTGGGCTCTTCAGGCAGTGACGCACGCGCTCCTGGCGTCGCTGTAGCGAACTATTTTTCTCGGAATAACCTATTTTTCTTTTCCGTTTTACTTGAAATTGAAATCAAATCAAACACTAGAACACACGACGATAAATATATTTTTTCGATCACTATAATAAATCACTATTCGTTTTTTCAGACCACCGTTTCTTCGTGTAAATTATTTTATTTATAGAAAAATAGTGACGTTGATGCAACCAAATGATCAATCTGTTTGACGGTCGTTCATTGCAAACTCAATTGGGTCAGTGCATAGCATCTAGAAAGAAGTGACACGTTTTCATTTCATGAATATTCGTGTATATTTTGCAGGGATTGCGATATTCCCTACCTCCTTTGTGAAAAGAAGAATATTTGTATGAAAATTACGAACGTGGCTAGAATTCAAGAAACGTGCATTTGAAAACTTAGGTATAAACAAATATTATTTACATGGTTTGCTCTTTGATTTAAAGTTGATCAGTTACGAGATTAAATGATTGAAAGCGCGATAACGTGAACAGCGCTCGCTCTTCGGAATTCGGTGATTGTGAGCTGTCCGTTTACCATCGACGTGCCTCACTTTTAATTTCTCTATCAGAGAATTAATTTTCACTCGTGGCTTGCGCCAGCGAAATTGCTGCTGTCGGGTGTGTGCAAAATGGGGTCCTGCAGCCTCAAAATTGTGCAGTTATGAAACCGTATAAGAGAATACTGCAGCTTCTTGCTTCCTGGTCGCATGACGTCAGCTGTGTTGTAAGCAATGACGCACAGAGTAGGAGTTTATTTATCAACGAGCGTAGAATGGTAGCTATTATTCACGAGTTGATGTTTACGACACGAGCGACGTAGGAACGAGTATCGGAATTTCTACGAGTGAATCATAGCCATTCTACGCGAGTAGAAGTCTATACTTTTTCTAAGACTTTGCAATTGCTGTTTCAAAAATTTTTTTTCGGTTTCCCCCTTCAGTTGCCCTGGAGAGGCGGGAGTTTATTTTCGTATTGGGTACATAGTTCAACTGCAGCCGTTTAGGCTTTTGCAACTGGAAATAGGGCCAATCGTTAATATACTATCTTACAATGTAACTCACTAAGTAATACATTTGCCACTTTGGGCATATTCTAGTTTTTACGAATTATTTATGATAATATAGAAAGTTATTAAAATTGTTCGATTTTTTAAAATTTTTAAAGGTTCACTCTCACATATACTCTTAAATTATATTTACAACACATTCATTCACACTCTCGCACAACACAACACTTCACTATTTAACAATTTTAAATGAGTGTCTTAACTTTACAGAGCAGAAAAAACTCAATGTTCTTTGACTTTAAATCACAATTGCCAACTCTCATACTGTTTCGTGGTTCACCTGTCTTACGGCAGTTGCGACTTCTCGCGGTAGAGCGCGCAGATCCCTTGCCCTCTGTAGGCGACTGCGGACAAAGACGGATGTGATTGGTCGACGGCGGTCGATTGCGGGAATAATCTCCACACACGGATTGTGGAATCGTCATCAGTACTGTATCCGATAATGTGCAGAAATGTATACATTCTGGAGTAGACGCAGAGAAAATATTTTTCGAAACAACAAATATGAGGAATCGCGGATTAACATAATTTCTTTTTTCAGTATTGCTGGGTATCCAAAGAAGCCGATGGCGCCTGTCACATGGCTGAACTTCTTAGTTTTCCGTTAATTTATTCGCATATTTTTAATTTTTGTTTTAGATATTCTCTCATGCACTGATTTGTGTCGATTTTACAACATCATTTTTAGTGACAGTATCAGACGAAAATGCATGTTTGTTCGTGAATCATCATTTTAGGTCCCGCGTGGGATTTTACTAGATTGATCAGATCAATGTACACGGATCACAACCGAATAGAGTAGCTTGCCTCTTGATGTCTTTTCGAGATCGTTTCATAAGCCCCCGCAGCTACGAGGAGCTGAAAATACGTCACCGACCTAACTAGCTGGGACTTACGATCTCCCTGGCTACGTAGTTCAATTGCGGGCTGGCTATTACGTTTACGCATCCGGTATTTGATTCTAATACGGAGATAATAATCACGCCACAACCCAACGGTAGCTCTAAAGCGAACCTAACCCCGCAAAGCCCTCCCAACAGCTGCATGCGGAAGTGTGGGCTGCAGGGGAAGTGATAACGTCTTATTTAGTTGCTACGTTCGCAGCTACCGCTACTTCTGAATGTGGTCGCATGCCATGGAATTATCAGAATCGAGTAAACCACGCAACTACTCAGTTTTCAATTTCTATACTCATTGCTTCGCCCAAAAATCCAATTCAGCAAGATTGTCGTTTAATTTAGAAAAAAAAACGACTGCTTATAGAAAAAGATTTTTATCAATGATGGAGCGTTGCAGATCGAATGGCCAATGTATTAGAATGTCTAACAAAACATACGCTTTAATAGGTTCTATGTAAGACTCGTTTTCTGAGACAAAAGAACGATAGTTTAAAATGTTGATTAAACAACGCAGCGTTCTAATTCGTGCGTTCAATTTACAATAGTTCTAAGTAATTAAAACTTCGGCATTGGATTGAGTATACTTTATCATCCACAGGAATTATTGAGAAACTTTATACAGATTATATCTGTCCCACAATGAAATACGATATTTTGAATAATTTTATTCTTCGTTCTTTAATGTCAGTTGGCCGGTTGCGATGTTATATTGTGGAGAAAATTCTCAAAGCCCACGGGGAAAACAATCCTATTTCCATCACGCAGTTTTCTTGTGGAAAAGATAGAACATTTCTAAAGGTAATTTCCGATATCTGAAATCATTAACTATAAAAATTAGTGCTGTTACAACAACACATAATTTTTCTATTTATTTTCTTTATTCTTTCCTTTTTATTTATTAATTTTTAATTGTTTTTTCTACATTTCGGCTGTTACATAACATTAATACTCGAACTATATGAACCAACTCGAAAACAAAATCCCGGGATGGAACTGCAAGTCAGGCACCTCTATCGATTCTGCAAGCAATTAGGTCGCCTGGCCGTTAACTGAATGTTCAACGCTCCAGTCGTATAAAAATATTTTTCCAATTATCCAAATTTCAGTGTTTTTATTGAAAATAGACATAAGCTATTTTATTTAGAGAATATTCTTCAGTTTGTGTTAAAAGAGTAATGACACTATTGTATCCGTATTTGAGAATATTTTTACGTGATTTTCTAAAGTGATCACATGAAATTACGTAAAATCTACTAGGATTTACAAAAAAATGTACATGACTATTTAAAGTTTTAATTTTGAAGGACAAATTTCAGTAAGTAAAACACTCTATCATCAATATTATTGCTGTATGAAGGCAAAGAAAAAAATTAAATTTAAATTTGTATTTAAAAAATTCAAAGAATTTACTGAAAATCGGTCCTACGCCATTTTTATAAGCGTACTTTTCTCTATTTGAGCAATGTATTTAAAGAAAAAAATTGAATTCATTTTCGAGGTAAGTTTAAATATTTGTAAAAGCTTCATGTAAAGGAAAGGAAGTCTTTCGGCAAATTACCTGCCATTCGCTTTTTACGAATTAAAGAGGCGAAAGCAAACATTGAATATTCACGTAGAAAAATTTTCTAACATATTTCCAATTGATGAATGCTGACTGTTCATTTCATTGAAAATATTGCTCACTGTTAGTATATTGGATGTTGTCTTCTCACTGCTGGCAAACCGTTCATTTCCCTTTTGGCTCAGTTAATTTGCCTGCAAATACTGTATCGAAGCATATATTGAAGCTTTTCTGCACTTTTGTAACAATTTTACACAATCCTTTTATTTTACTAAGAAAATTGTGGTTAAAGATATTATGAAAAATGTATTGTATCTAAAAAAGTGGCCGAAGGAACATGGTTTCTTTACAAAGCAGTATAGTTTCTGGGAATTGATATCTTTCCTCTTCTTTTAAAACAATAATATTTCAAAACAATAATGCTTTTTATACGTTATCCTCAGACACGTATTAAACGTGATATTATATTTGTTACTCTTTAGCCAGGGCCAGCTTACCTAACACTACATCAGCATGCTCCATACATTTTTTATGAATATACTCTTTAGGAATTCTACCTGCAAATTTGTATTAGAAACATTTTATTCTTAGCTTGAGCGACAATTTTGCAAAAAAGAAAATGCATTTTCTTATCTCTTTCGTGCTCTATTACCTTCAGTGAAAATACACCACCCACAGTTTAATATTTTTGCTTGTTCTATTTCTGGGATGTATAATTTAATTCTTTTGATTGTTTTTTTTATCTTGCCTGAAACACATCATCGCGACGTCCCTAAAAGACGATTTTCGCATGACGCGTGATGAATTTTTGCCACCGACGGCACGTCGTGGCGTGACACATATTTTATTTGAACGGCAGCGATGCGTGGCCTGTGGCCGGATGAATGTAGCCCCAACGGCACTCGCGGAAATGTTTGGGCCGCGACGAGGGAGGCACCCAATGCCAGCTGCGCGGAGTCCGCGGTACAGAGCCCGCCCCGCTCCACCCCGCTCGGCCTCCGCGCGGAGTTCGAGGCTGCGGAAGTTATTTAGGTGTTAGGAAATTCCTGTGTTGCGAGGCGCATATTGCGCGGAAAGTGCGCGGAACTTGGGTCGTGCAACGCAGCCCGTATTTCGCGCCTCCCCCGTCGACCCCTTCCCCTACCCTCTGCACCACTCCTCCCCCACCCAGCCGTCGCCCCCACCCCCGCCGCCCCACCCGGCGCCAACCAGCCGCCGGAGATCGGCCGCCGTGCGCTTATTCTGTCTGGATGTCTAATTACCATGACAATGTAATACGGATTAAAAGGGCTGAATGTCATGTTACAGGACGTTAATATAGAATTACTTCTGCATGAGATTGCTAGACTACAATATTGTAGGCATGGAGCGCCTTCAATTGGAATGTTCCGGGCGTTCGTTTCCAATAATGAACGAACAGCTGCAGAGAAAATGAACGATGCCTCATTGGTGGAAACCTTACCAAAAGAAACAACTAGAGGTTCGTTGGGTCAGCGAATTGGAATAGGGAAGTCTTTTCCATTTTCTTCTCAACATTAGCTATGAAAGGAAAAGAAAACCTGTATCGGAAATCAAATTATATTATTGAGTTGTAGGAAATGAAATATTTCTACCTGAACCTTACCTCTTGTACCTTCACATTAATATTTACGCAGAGATATACGAACTATTGTAACACGTAAAACTGATAATTTTTATGGAACAGTGCATGCAGTTGGACCTTCTTAATGACTACATTTGAAACACATAGAGACACACAATGACAGACATAGTTCAATGATAAACACATCATTTGAAATAGAACGCAAAGAAATATAGGTGTTCAATAAGAGTTAGCGTACGTCCTAAGCAGTTTCTCAACCATGGAACTTCATGAAAAGCTTTTCTACAGCATACCCTCACCAGCACGATGAGGCGGCCTAGTTCACGCCACAGGGCGTGAGGATGTGAGACGGAGAATTCATGGGACGAATCTTGGACGGATAAGGCGAGACAGGACGAGTTTACCACTCCTTTGCTCTCCCCTTCCGGCCCGTTCTCATCCGCTACGTCATATCATGCCTTACGACGCTTGTCTCTCCCATTCCGGTCGCCGCCGCCCCTCCCCGCTGACCCAGGCCTCTCCCCGTCCTATCTGCCCCTTCGCTTCCGCTTGACCAGCCCCGCTCCTCCGCGATCAGGGCACTTCTGCTCCAGCGGCTGCCGCTGCCCTGCCCGGCGCCTGGGGCGCCGCGCCGGCTCGGCGCAAGAGACGAGCACAATCTCTGCCGCTGAACGCGACGCTCCTGGATGCACCTTCAGGGTTTTCTGCTCACCGCTCAGCCAAAAAGAAAGAACTTGAAGATTTCCTCGGACCGGGAGTCCTTGGGTTTTGAGTTCCGACGGCGTCAGGATTTTCGACACTAACCAGGTAGCTGGAGCGAGTTCTGTCGCTGACGGGAGGAGCATTCTAGCAGCCGCTTGCTCTGATCGGTAGTTTTCCGTTGTTTCTCCGATCAATACCAGGCGAATGCCGGAGCAGTACCCTACCAAAGGGGCGACGGACCGCCCGCGATCCTTCCTTCCCATTCCTTGTCCTATCCTACCCCATACACACACTTGCACTTTCATGCAGTACACTACCATACATTCCGGGAGACCGGTCGGAAGCTTAGAGTTTGTCCCGGCTGAGGCGGTGACTCACTGAGGGAGATACCTGGTTTGGGGAAAACCCGTCTAGGGCGACGGTAGGTCCGCGCCGGATTTCGCCATCCCGCGGGGCAGGATCGCAGCCAATTCCCGAGTAAAAATGCCCCACACTTACGGGACTAATGACCTTAGCAGTTGACACGTGCGGAATCATCTCGGGAAGGACGTCACGTAGAGGGGGGCTGGTGGACCGCAGGTGTTGATGAGGCAGTTTCCTCCCTGGCCATTCATCATTTGGCGTTATCGCCACCACGAGTGTTATCAACTCGTAACGCATCATAACATTCCTCTTATCGTTTCAAACGACATTTAGTTATCAGAATCGTCAAGGTATTCATTAAAGTCAATGCAAGGCATTAATGTATACGCAAATAAATTATAAGTATCACGTAACAATGTAATAAATCAATCAGAAGTGTTTTGTTTATAGTATGGCATGCGTTTTAGGGGGAGACGGCATAATGGCCGATGATACGAAGCCAGAAATCTTGGTCGTCGTCGAAACAACCTGGTAAAGCGTTTGTATGACTACGTAATAATGATGAAGACGATGATGAGAAGGTACGCAAAAAGAATGAAGAAGGGAAGATGGTGAAATGACACGCGAAAGACATCGGAGAACAGCGCGGAAATTTGCCACTTACCCGCTTTCTCCACCACTCGCACAAATTCCAATTGCGACGGATAGGAATGAAACTTTCCGCCACAGATGTGGAGGCCAGTCATCTGACTGAAAACCAAATCCAATCCTCCAAATTCAATATACTGGGAATATTTGAAATTATCGAAACGAAAAAGCTACACTTAGAACAAAAGAGTAGCCACAATCAATTTCCGTAGTTTTCTCAAAATTATTTTCTATTCAGCAACAGCGCTAAATTCGTTATGAGAACCTCAATTGGCGATTATCGTGTTTCTGAATTGTTCTAACATTTGTGCCTAAAATGGTGGGTTTTTAATTTTTTCTAATTTTTATATATTTATTTCCAAATTCCCTATGCGTTTCAGCAGTGGTCACGTAAAGTTTGAAATCATTTGGCAAGGCTTAGAAACTTGTCCTGGTAATGACCACACGATATTCTACCCGTTTAATGTGTTAATGTGGTCACTTGGAAGAGCGGGTCTGATGGCCCGAGTCTCGCCACGTAAAATAAGGCAAATTCAATTCAATTCAATTCAATTCGAGACTTGTCAAATCCCCAAAAATGTCAATTTATGTTACATTTTTCAATGTCAATATTAATAAGCGATGTTCACCTTCATCTTAAAATATTAAAGAAGGGAAAAGAAATAAATTATCTTCATTCTAATCCTCACCACTAGAAGGCTTAAGTCTCACAATCTGTAAAGTTGAAGCCAATGGCAATCCACCAATTATTATTAATTCTGATTTTTTTTGAAGTGGCCGCTTCTGCTGTTGTGACCCTTTGCGTTTCCTTCTGAAAACGCCAATAGTATATTTTATGGTATCTTACAGAATTTTCAAGAATAGGATTTATGCTAAAAAATGAAATTTTAACTATATGAAGAAACTATCAGATAAAAGCAATTACTGACGAAATATTTATGAACTATAACATCACACAACACAGATACAGGTGTATAGAAGTCTGTATGTGTAGTGCTCACTGACTTGTATAAAATTAAGTGAGAAAGTAATGTCATTACGTCAACATCTTTACACCAAAAAATTACTTGAAACAAATTCCATAGTCTATTATGTTCAATATTTTGATATTATTTTTACTTGTTTGCTGATTTACTAATTCCAAAATAATATTTTTGCTTACAAATGCCAAAACTAAAAACTATCGTTTATACATATCATCTGAATTAGGCTCAGAGCCAGCATTTTCGCTACTTCTGCAGCGACTTCGACCGAGAGGACGTAAGGCTCGACGGTGGTTTTTTCGACTCTAGCTACAAGCCCAGGTTGAATTCAACCCCTGTTTGGAGCAGGGTTCTAATGGCCCGCTGCTCTGATGGGTAGTTTTCCGTGGTTCAACCGATCAATACAACCGGCAATGCCTGGGCAGTACTCTGGCATATGGGCCACGGTTCGCGCGCGCTCTTTCCTTCCCCTTCCCTGTCCTATTGTTTCCACATACTTTCACAGACTTACACTCGCATGCACTATACTGCCGCAGATGGATATCCCAGCTGGGCGGTAGCTTTTTGGGGAGGTATCTGGATGGGGCACCCCGTCACAAGCAGTCGTGCAGGTTGGCGCAACATCTCGCCTTCTAGCTGGGGAGGGGAACCGGTATCTCCAGGCATAAAAATATACATCACACTAAACGGGATAATGACCATAGCAGTTGACGTGCTCGGAAACATAAATGAATCTCAGCTGTAGAGTTAGTACACTGGTTCGGCACCGGCGAGGTGCGGAGGTGCAGGCGTAGAGGAGGAGAGACCCCGATGACTCCAGAGAGACGAGCAGGAAGAATTCCGAGGTGGCATCGGCGTTCAGCTACAAATGAGTGCAGCCTTCGCCCTCACAACACCCGCGCCACCTCGTCACCACCACTGCCAACCTGAACTGCGCCCACCGCCGCTTCTGCCGCCGCCCTCGCCAT
>BOPP01000055.1:5532268-5553173 GCA_017312745.1 Gryllus bimaculatus
CTTTTTTTCCCTCTTTTTTTCCCTCTTTTTTTCCCTCTTTTTTCCCTCTTTTTTCCCTCTTTTTTCCCCTCTTTTTTCCCCTCTTTTTTCCCTCTTTTTCCCTCTTTTTCCCTCTTTCTCTCTCTCTCTTTCTCTGTCTTTCTTTCTCTCTTTTTCTCTCTCTCTTTCTATCTACGATTGCGAACACGTACAAAGCAAATATTGTTTTGAAAACTGCAAAATTAACTCAAGGACTGACTCCATAAAAAATAAGTTTATAGAGAGTTTTCAGTTTTATAGAGAGTTAGCAAATTCATTACAGAAGCTTCAATGCTCCTTGTCATTTTCGGCCCCAATTTTGTATAACAGTTTTGTATTTATTAGCATTAATTATATCATAATACCAAAAAAAGTATCTTCAATTTCTTTTTTTAATACCAGGTCTAACTGTTAAGTTTGTGTGCGTGACAGTGGACGGTAGCTGCACTGGCCCTGAGATTATTTTCAAAATTATGGTAAAGTCCATGTTTTCCTCCGGGCGTCTAGACTGTCAAGCTAGTGACTCTTCGACGGTGTGGGGTAGGTGTAACTATCCTGCCGTGCGGTTTTGCAATTACTTGGGAGAATTTTGTGTTTAAATTATTTTGTATTCCTTTTGGAAATTTATTTAAGAAATATGAATGAAGAGTGTGTATTAATGTATTCATGTGAGTCGTCGCAGTTTCTATAGGAAATCGAACTCTGCGGGACCCCATTCTCAACTGGAAAAGAAATGAAAACATGAGTGAATAATGTTTTTTCGAACCAGTATGTTTTTTCTACTCTTTGCTGTTGAGATTTAAGATGCGAAGATATCCAGTTTAGGGTAATACCTCAAATTACTTATAAAGGTAATTTTAATGCAAAACGTTATGGTCAATGAAGTCAAAAACTTTCGAAAGATCTAAAAATATTCCAATAGGTACTTCTGGTGAACCAATAATGAAGCAACATCTTTAAGAAAAGAGAAAGTGGCCGTTTTCATAGACTTCGATTTTCTAAACCCATATTGAGAGTCTGAAAACGCTGTTTTGTTCGTTAGAAATGTTTCAATTCGCTATAGAAAAGCCTATCTAATATTGCGGAGAAAACGCACAAAAGATAAATTGGCCGATCATTTTGCATGTCATTTTTGTTACCTTTATAACAGTACCTTATTTTTTGCTGTTTTTAAAATAACTGAAAATGTTCCTGTGCCTAAAAGCATTGAAAATATGAGTTGGCTGTGCATAAAGGCAGATGTACAAATTTTTAATAAATAATTCGAAAATTCATAAAAAAAAGCCGATTATTTATTTTTTAGATTACTGTGTACTCTAAGGGTTTTACTTTACAACTTAACCTTATTCGTTTCTTCTCTGTCCTAATCGTTTAAACCAACATTCTCTACAAAGTACCGAGATGGCGTAATAGTATTTTTTACGATATTTCAAATTTCTTTAGTTTTGTTTCTAGCTTTTAAAATGTTATTTTGAAATAAAAATATAGAGTAGTTTGTTTATACACGACGTTCTAATTCCTTGTTTCCTTATATTGCTTTTCCATGAAAAAAATTGATATTCTCTTTTTAAAATGATGGCACCCGTTAAAGTGAAATGAAAGGTTTGAGGAAAATAAATATTTCGTTTGTGTCAACAGCGTTATAAACTGCGTCCTCTGATTCCCGCAGCGAGTTTCGGTAAATAATTTTATTTTGGCTTTAGTAAATCACTTAGACACGCGTGTTTTATTTCATGTTTGTTAGTGTTAAAGTTACTAGTAATTGTAAGAATTTGTATATCGTGGCCAATGTAACCTTGATCATTCATTATTATTTCATTTTGAGGTGTTGTTTTGTTATGATTTTATGTTGTTGTTTTTTTTTTTTGTTTCAAAGTATCCCTTGTAGACGCATTCACTCTAATATCTAAATTAAAAGAATGAACTAAATTGAGATTCAACCTGAAAGTCACCCTGAATATCAGTATTGAAATCTTTATATACAACAATGGATTCAAAAAAGCGATAAGTAATGTTGTTTAGTTTTATCTCTAGATTTTCTACCAAACTGAAATAATATAAAGCTAGCTTTTTATTGGTATTGGCTGATCGCAGTGGTCTGGAAATACAGGAAGATGCCATTCTCTAAATGATCCGCCATCGATCTGGGTGGAATAATTCGCGAAAGTCAAGGAGTCGCGATACAGGGTGATTCAGTCCTCGTCGCTAATACGGTGGGACCTTATTCTATATGTAATGTACAGACTGATTTGCCAAAATTGGATATTCTTCGACGATTAGTTTTGTAAATAATTTAAGTAAGTTCAACTATGGACTATGTGTTTGTGCTCGTGTAACATGGACTGAGGCAAGTGAACGAGCGGCTCCCCCCCCCCCGCGATGAGCCACACTGTTTCTCTGGAAAACTCAATTGCTATAATACTATCCGAGAAGCCCCGGAGGCGTGCACAAGGCAATATAGCGCAAGTTCAACGCATCACAGCTCCTCGTAATGCGAACAATTCATGCTGAGAGATTGCAACTTTTCCATTTCCAGCGGGTGCAGCATATGCACAGTAGACATTTATAATGCCTCACTGTTTTCAATTCTCTAGGCATTTCCTGCGCAAAAGAGGCGTTCAGTGCTTGAATTTCATAACTCAGGTACTCCCAACGCTTTTGGAGTTGGGAGTTAATGAAAGACGGCATTAATACTAACGAAGTCGAAAATCATGATGATCTTTGGCGCATTGAAAGCATAGCGGAAGAAATACAGGTTCAACCCGGTAAAGTTGTGCGAGTCACAGAAGGCCATTTGGAACACTTGTAGAGTTCCTGTTACACGAGGTGAAAATACAAAATTTTGGTTGATACGCTCACATGATAAATATCCTAAATAACATTTTAATAATAGTGTTCTCTCTTTCTTGGTATTCGCTAGATAAGTAGGCAATAATAGGAAAAGTGAACAGTATTAATGTAATATTTGAGCTGCCTTTTTTTGCAAAATATGACCAATGAAAACCAAACACTTTTCTTTTCAAAATTTGGAATAGGGTTTACACTATGTCCTTTCTCCCTCATAAATAACATCGTGCACTTTATCACCGGGCCGAGTACGAGGAAAGAGTACCGAATTACCCTGTATCTGGCCGGCCTTTCCAGTGATGTTTACACCTGGCGTCGGGCGCAAAGGAGAGAAGCGAGTGTGAGCAGACAGCAGAAACGCCCTCAGCCGCGCAGGAAGGTTTGGCACGGGAGGTTCAAGAGCGAGGTGAAAGAGTAGTTAAAAGAACAGGTTGGGAAAGTGGCGACAGTGGTGAAAGACGGGACGAGACGAGGCGGGGCGAGACGAGACGAGGCGGGGCGAGACGAGGCGGGGCGAGACGAGGCGGGGCGGACGAGCGGGGAGAAGACGAGACGAGACGAGGCGGGGCGAGACGAGAGCGAGGCGGGCGAGACGAGAGAGGCGGGGCGAGACGAGACGAGGCGGGCGAGATCGAAACGAGGCGGGGGCGAGACGAAACGGAGGGGGGCTGAGACGCACGAGGGGGGCGAGACGAACGAGGCGGGGCGAGACGAAACGAGGCGGGGCGAGACGAAAACGTGGCGGGGCGAGACGAACAACGAGGCGGGGCAGACGAAACGAGGCGGGGCGAAGACGAAAAACGAGGCGGGGCGAGAGAAACGAGGCCGGGGCCGAGACCGAAACGAGGCGGGGCGAGACGAAACAAGGGGGGCGAGACGAGGCAAGGTGAGACGAGGCGGGGCGAGGCCAGGAGTGGCTGGTTGAGTGGTGATTAGGTGGGAGCAGGGGCGAGGCGGGACGAGGTAAGTCCCCAACTAAATTTTTTTTTCTGCAGCACAACCTTTCTATACAATTAAGGAGACTAGTCCGAGCATTTTCAAAATGAAAGTAATATTAATTTTAACAATGACATTAATGTATTTATACTACCCTTTGGATTGCTATAATTACTACCAAAACCCTGTAACCACAGTACTGTTCTTCAGCTCTTCCTGGGTCAATGACCCCCATCTCAGATCAGCACGTTTTCGTCCAGCTTCTATACTGATCCTCGAGAAAATGCTGGGGTGGCCCTTGTTTTGCTTCTGGACGTGAAATGTACCTTCCAAAATTCACTTCTCCCCATAGCAACGTCACACACAGTTTTTTAACTGTTTTTGACGTAAATAAATAAATAGCAATTAAATAATGGCTGAGGGCGTCGTGCGTGTTTCAAGCGGGGCGCGGGATTGCCCGTCAGGGCCGCGGAAGTGGGTAGCGAAGCGGATAACGTCGACCCAATCCTTTACGACGCCAAATCCTTCGTAGATGGTTACAGGTTGCAAAACAATAGCCAGCTTCCTCGCGTGGGGGTTGCCGCCTTCGCAGCAACCGCATAACACAGCACAGCTCTGGGCGGGCGTGGACGGCCGGCGGGGCAACGTCGGCGAGGGGGGAGGGGGAGCGGTGATGAGGGCGGTAAACACGTCACGTCCCGGGCGCGGCTTCCTCCGGCCGCCCTTGTCATTTCCATCACCTTTCACGCCCTAATGCGCGGCGCTCTACCTTTAGAGTTACGAAGGGCCGTTGGGTGGCGGCTTAAAAACTGAAGACGGCGCGCCGGGCGTGGAAGAGCGCGTGCGGCCGGTGTGCGGAGGGGGGTCCGGGTGGGGTGGGGGGGAGGACGTGACTGGCGGAGCGGAAGGAGCCCGACGGAAAGGGGGCAACGAGCCCTACGCGTCTCGCGAACGGAAGAGCGTGAAAGGGCGGGAAAGGGCGCGTGTGGAAGAAAGTCTAGCTTCCAGTCGCGCTCATCTCCCGGCCTGACCCCGCCCACCCGCCTCCGACCACTCAGCGACGTCTACCTCCACGTCTTCCCCAGCCGTAGCGTCTGCACCCACGACCCGCGACGGATCGACCAAATTAACGCAGCGAGGACTCACCCGAGGACTACGGTCCACGCGGGCGGCGACGCCAAGGTCCAAGCCAATCGCCATCCAAGAAGCCAACCAATAGATGGGTTTGTACACGTAAGCTTCCGCGGCTCGAATCCATAAATTCTCGGCTATCCGGGAGACGCCGCGTCGTTAGCTGGGATGCCGACGTTTCGCCTGACATGTCGCAGGCTTCCTCAGGGCAGTGCGTCAGGCAGGTCAGGCAGGGCTCATGTCAGGCGACGCGGCGTCTCCCGGATAGCCCAGAATTTAATAGATGGCTTTCTACGCTCGAAAGCAGTGGTTCTTTTTTTTTTACGAAACACTAGTTGGCAGCATTGATTTTTTTCATCACAAAACACGGATCTTTCGAACACACGAAGACACTAACGAATTGAAGCAGAGTGATCCTGAAAATGGCTCGGTTTCATTGATGACCAGTTCACCTTCCACTTACAACTGCTGAATATTTATGCCTCATATTACTAGGTTCCTATAGTCACTAGTATTACGAACGGATTACAAATTCTCAGATTGCCGCGGTACGTTTATGCGGGTCCGTCAATGGAATTCTGTGGTTGAGGACTACTAGTATCGAAATCAATGTCTCAGTTCGTATCAGTTCTTGTTTTGACTCGTGAATGGGAAGTAATACCGTCGAAAAGATTTAGTGTTGCAAATATTTGTACACATGTTTGTTTCATAGTCTGTTTTTGAACATGTTTCCAGTGTCATTACCGAAAGGACATAGAAAAATCTTCCGCTAAATTGATAATTGTGTCTCTCGCTTTGTCGACATAAAGATTGTCGCGATCGAGTATGGTGAAAACAAGGTATAATACTTCTGTAGAGGTAGAACTATCCTTCAGCAGCTCTCATTTTATGTTAAGAGCAGATAGCCAATGTTCTATGCTCGGAAAGTGCTTGTGTAGAAGAATTTTAAACACTGTAATGAATTTGTGTTTTAATTATTTTTTTATTCTTTTAAATATTTTGGAATCACTTTCTTCATATGTTAATCTACTAGTTTGTTAATATTTTATCAACTATTATGATTAGTACCAGGTGAACTCCGTTCGCTTATATATAGTGTTATTGTCGCATTTGTATTTATTTGAAAGGTTTTAATCATGTTTCATAGGTATGTGTTACCTACTGTTATTTCTTTTTATTTTATTAAAATGTTGTATCTGGAGATCAAAGCACACTGGCTTCCGAAACGTCACTTTTAATCATGAACTTAAAATTTGCTGATATGTTTTATACCTGATTGTTATTATTTTGAAAGAAGTATCTAATTATCAATACTGTATAATCAACCATTTTAACTGAAACAATAATTATATATACAGTATGGCGAGTGCATGTATTAATGTTGTGTGATAGAATGATCAGAGGAAGATTTTAGAAATTAATATACTATAAGGAGGTATGGACACACTGTAACAGATCATACAAATTTATCAGAAACACCGTTCAGGAGGGATTTCAGCGAAACAAATATTTGCGTTGAAATTCTGAATGTTTATCGAATCGGAAACCATCAAATAAACAAACCTAAGTTTTCTGGCCTGACGTGGTTTTTCTTGCTTTCTTAAGATTTGCCTGTAATATGAGTCATTGGAAGGTAATTCTATAATATTTTAATGATTAATAAATTCATATACGATGTACTGTAATGATTAATAAATGAATATACCAGGAGCGTAGTACGAGTACTTGCTGTAAAAATCAAAAACTACTTTTATTTTGTGATTGTACAATGTGAGTGATGTTTTTGCAGAACTTCGTCTAAAGAGTAAACAAATTGTGAAAAAAGAGTGAATAAACAAATAGTGAATACACGAGATCAGCGTGTTCTATCCTGTAAAAGATCACTAATTTTACATGTTAATCTTTAATACGTCCGCATACAAGCAGTGGCATAAAATGATTTTTCTACATCAAAAACATGTTTGGGAGGAAAATGAAAACAGATTTCTCCTCAATGTATGAAGCAGTGTGAGTTTCCATAAAAGTGTTTTTTATTTATGGCTTGTGCTGAAAGTTGACTTGCTCTTGTTTGATCTTTTAGCAAGATGCAACAATTTTGAATTCGGCGATGATTCTTCTGATGTATATTGGCATCCTCAGATGGTGGAGAACGTGGATGATTTGATTTCGTCTTTCGAATTGAAGGCGTTCTTAGCATCTAATCGCACAATATGTCTTGGCTTCCTGTTTCCATTGCTTACCTTCAAATTGCCTTTCGGGCCATATCGACGACGTGCCGGGGCATCTATTGTTGAACGAGCCTTTCTAAATCCGTATTGATTTCCTGCCAGGAGTCTTGCGCTCTCAATCTCCTCTTCCAGTCTGTTGCATGCGAGATGTACCGCCATTTCGCCGACCGCGTGAAGCGTGCAGAATGGTCGATAGCACGATGGGTGCTTCTACTGGCCCCTATTCTCTCGGAGGTAGTGCCAACTGCTGTTACTTTCCCCCAAGAAAACAAAACTTACTGCAAACAGTCGTACGAGATTGCAAAACTTGGAAGGTTTCGCATCGTTAATCTGAATACAATATTGTTGTTATGATCTTGCTCTAGTTCTACAGTTTTGCTATTTTCATTCCGTGTCGTTTTTGTTCCTCCTATAATGATCTATAATTATAAGTATAAGGATCATTACCCCAAGCCCCATTACCTTCATTTTTTAAACCTTATTCTCCATATTTTGGAAACGGTGTGTTTATTTAGATCTGTGTTTTAAACGAAGGTTGGCTCAGGAAATTTCGGTAGCTCGTTTTATTACCATTCAGGGTTTACTTTATGAGTATTCATTAATCCTGACAAAGTTCATTCCATATTCGAGGTTTACTAGCGGCAATTTCCTTCCTGAGTTGTGATAAGCTCCTTCGTATTGCTAACATAGGGCTGCTAGTTATTGTTCTCCTTCACGCCCTCATATTGCTTTGCTTGTGTGAAAATATCTCTGTAACTGTTTAATCGCTCCACAACTAGAATGGATCGTGGCGGTACTTTACATCCCGTTTCTGCTCTGACGCCGTTTTTATTGCCTGCTCTGTTTTCAGATAATGACCCCCTAACACTGCGAAGAGAAACTTTTCTCAATATTCCTGATGGCGTCTTCCTTTATCTTCCATGCAAGCATCGCAAATATGCAAACAAGACGACTCTTTCAAGCTCTGCACAGGCAGCGCTCGGGCTCCCGATGACACATTTGTTATGACCGAAACAATATTACAACTCGCTCTCTCTTTAAACATTGCTACTCGGCATTCATTTATTCCAGCTAAGTTACCGAACCATTTTCATATTTACAAATGTCCTGAGAAACATGACACATGCGATCATTACTCTCATATAATTTTGGTTCTCATTTTGTTTCGGAGCATGGAATACATAACACTGACCGTTTGTGCTAATTTTTGGTCGATATTGACTCGTGGAAATAATGTAAGTTTCTTGAAGTGTAAAAAACGATTTACTCCTAATTTTATAGTTTTAAAGTTAATATTTAACTTGAAACGTCGTAATGAAAAATAATTCATTGTACCATGGGACAACAGGATACCCCAAAAAATTGATAGTATCGTAGACACACGTAGAGTGTCTTGTATTATAGTAGACACCTTCCTACTATTGAGAATAAAAGCTGAGTCGTAATTGTTTATTTCTTGTCAGAGAAACCACATAGAAATTTGGGAAAAGAGTATTTAAAGAAAAATATTAATATATTGAGCAAATATGTGTGTTTGAGGTTGCGCCATTGAAACGTGAGACATTTTTAAACCGTACGGGGTTCTTCGGAGCTGCTGGTTGCATTTCTTCGCAAACGATTGGGCGCGGACGCTGTGGTCTGCTGCAACGGGGCGCTGAATGTAGGCCGATCCAACGGTGTAATAGGGTAGCCGTGTTTGCCGGGGTCGTTCATTGTTCGTTGTGAATGGATTTACTAGAGGAATTACCGGAATCTGCGATTTTTCATTTATTACAATTGACATTATTAATAAGTTGTTTTGTGAGTAACGATAAGTTAAAATTGTATGTTTCGTAGTGTTTATGTTGACGATTTGTACTTTGTTTTGTGTATTATGAGTAAATAATAAACGCGTTACCTCTGGGCAATTGGTTTGAGTGACGTATGTTGCAGTCTAAATTTCATTAGTGGTGCGAAGAGGTCCTGGCTAATAGAGTTTTACTAGAATAATTCACTGTTGTTCATCACGTAACGGCTAACGTGCCCCTGTGAAACTGTCTTCTTTATTCCTTTGCCCGGCATACGACGGTGTATAACTACTTTAAATACCGGCTTTAACTTGGCCTAAAACTCACGTGTTCGCGTGTGTTCGCCTTAAATTCAGTCTCATGCAATAAATGCGCGCGTTTGATCGATCTCAAATCATTAACGAAACTCGCCCTTTTGTTAACACAGCTGAGCAATTCCCTTGTGAGATTGTTGACCGTTGAACTATTACCTCAAACCACAGGCAACGACAAGTCGTGACCTCGGTTCGAAGCCTCTGCCGTGACCGGACCTTTCGCAACTTTTCGCCACCTCAAACCCACTCGTTGAAAAATGCATAGTACTGATGATCACTGCCATTGACGAGCTTCCCGGACCGATTCGTATGAGTGAGATGAGCGACAACTGTAAACTGAACTGGTGACAGAGGCGAAACTAAATATGTTGTTCGCCAAAAAAGGGGGGCTGATTGCTTCCAAAGCAGAGTCACATGACCACACGCGTGACGAGAGAACTGTTAAAGACTCCAGATACGTTATAAATTTTGAGATAACACATTAAAATAACTAATGATTAGAAACCAGTCTCCGTTAAAAAGGGGCCACCTTAGCATTCCAGAAGTTGAATTTGCTTAAACTCGCGGCTTTCTTGAGTAAACAATTAGGCTCTAGTCTCAAAGTAACCGTTGACTTACTTATATCCAGGGTAATAGAAGTTCACACAATGTGAAAGAGTGCTCATACCATATTTTATATTATATAACCATATTTTCAACATTGACAATTTGAAAATGCACCACAACATTCCGATGTTCAAATTTGGATTAGAGCTACAACCCAATTTTGGGAAAATTCGCCAGCGCCCATCCAGCCAATCAGGAGAATCGAGTTATTTTCCTGGCTTGCTATTCAGAGCATACTAATGATAAAACATGACCGCAAGCGTTTTCAAACCCAATCTTGTAACCTTACAAATCGCAGCTTCCAAACTTTTCGCAGTTTCAACCTCTGAACGGAGCGTTGGCTACTTCGGGGCCTGTGCGGTAGTTCCGCCTCCCCTCCGCCACCGCCCACGCAGTTGTGCTCGCAAGCACAGCGCTGCGCGCCGCCCCGATGCCAGGCCGAGTCAACAGCCGTTGCCGCAACAACGCGCATTGAGCTCCCTTGCCCGTTCCGGAGCGGCTAAGTCCTGCGAAAAGGCTTCCGCACCCCCACTTCGCGCCCATTCGATTAGTGAGCCGTTTCGCCCCGGTCCCGCCGTAAATTCAACTTTTCGGGGCCCGCCGAAGCAAATACGAAGGTTGTGGGCTCGTTAACCTGCCCTCGCACCCCTCCAAGGTGCCCCCCCATGTCTTTTTTAAACACGCCACTCAAATTCGGGCAAAAAGAAGGGATGCATAACCTTAGGCTCGTTTAATGGAACCTTACACACAACCACACATGAAATAACCTAAAATATTCTATAAGTGGACCATCTGCTGTATCTTTGCCCAACTCACTAAGGAATCGACTTACAAATAATGAAATGACAGTTCCAATTACAATAAATACGTCTACTGCCGCATCAGTCCTACTCATAAAGATATAATTGAAGCAATAATAGGATCATGATTTTGAAATTAAAAAGCAAGAAAATATTCTTAATGCCCGTATTATATTACTAACCGCTTTTTTCAGAGAGTGCTCTTAAATAGGAATTTAATGTGCGCTTAGCATTCGCTCTTCTCTGCCATGGCATACATACTATTAGAAAATTGAACCAGCAAACTTGGGCAAAAACTAGTATCTCAATCAGCAGTGCACTACCCCCAGCCGAATACAATCATGCCTCCAAACACCGTCTTCCTGCGTGTGTGGTAGTTGTAAGCAGCATGTATGTGTGAGACGATACGGAGAGTAAGGGGTAAGGATAGGCGCGCGGTCCGTGGCCCGTTGTGAGGGTGCTGCTCGGTCTATTTAGCCTGGTGTTGATGGGTGAAACCACTGAAACTACCAATCAAAAGCACCGCCCGTGGAATTCTTTCAACGGTTAGCGGCTTGAAATTCGACCTAGTGTCGAAACTCTGGCCACCGTCGCAGACTCCAACCACTAGGACCTACCCGTTCAGAGCACTGCATGACATCCGTTGATGCCCTTGAGCCACCTTGCCGGTGGAGGTGCTGGAGTGGGGGCTACATCATTCAAACCACCGTTCATTCTCACCCCCCCCTCCGACCAATTAGCACTGAGATGGCCTCCTGGGTACCTCAGCGTCTCAAAAAGAGAAGGCCAAGGCTTTGGGTCTCCTCACCAGCTGCGTCTGCAGAGATGTCTTTACCTTACTTGGTCGTGGAGTTGAGGAAAGTGATTGGACACCACACGACGGGGGATGACAGAAGGGGTTTGGAGAAGCTTACGTACAAGAAGAGAGATTTTAAAGTTTATTTTAAATTCGCGCATAATGTTAACCTACTGCACCAAAATGTTGGAACTTCAATATTTATCAGCTAGTAAGAACGCACTCGATAGTAGATGATGTGTAATAGAAGTCATCCTTCAAGCGCATGTAACAAATTTTCCGGAAGCACATTCATGCTACAGAATTTTCCCATTTTCGTGAATTTTGAAATGGCACAGTTTTCTTCAAAATTCTTCTGGCAACTTGCGTCATTACACAACATGCCATCAATCTCTTCTTTCATCTTGCTATTTAATAATTGCGCAAAATTGTATTAACTTGAAAATTAACTTTTCAACTTTCAATCTTTCGTTTTTTAGCCATCATACGTTCTACAGTAAATCCCAAGTGGTCCAAATTGCTCACTATTTGGAAAACTTAATAAAACTTCACTGCTTCCCTGACTGAGTGAGTGCTACCACAAGTGGGCATTTCCATCATTTTTTCCTATTAATTCCTGGAGTGGCAGTACACCGACGGCAACCTACCTTTTAAACTGCTCAGAATTCTTCAGAATTAAACCCTTCAGCAGGTAAGGCAAAAAGAGCAAGAGGCGGACGTGTCGAACATACACTAGTAAGGGGTTTGTCAAGCTGCCCAAGCAGAATGGGTGTCGCAAAATATGGAGGAAATTGGACGCCACGAAAACACAAGAACTACAAGAAAAGTGTTGAAGAGGCGAGCTGCTCAAAATGCAAAAGTCGCGCAATTCCAAAAGTGTTTTACCAATTTGGGAGCACCTCGCGTGGGCGTGGGCGGGGGCGGGGGCGTGGGCGGGCCGCGGCGTGGCGGCGAGGGCGTGGTCGGGGCGGTGTGGCGAGGTGCGACGCGCGGGGATGGGAATAAGGAAAGGCCGGGATCAGCGCGAAGAGGGTGTAAGGCGCGGCGCAGGCGCGGCGGAGGGGCGCGTAGGGACGGAAGCCGTGGCCTTTATTTAATCCCGTTGACCGTGGCACGAGCTCCGCATGCCAAGACCCCCGCCCGCCGCGCCCGCCCCGCGCCCGCCCCCCGCGCCCGCTCCCGCGCCCGCCGCCGGGCGCCGCCCGCGCCCCCCCCGCGCCCGCCCGTCGCCCGCCCGCGCCGCGCGCCCGGCGCCCGCCCGCGCCCGCGCCGCTCGCTCTGGCGCCCTCGCGCGCTCTCCAGCGCGCGACCTCAGCGCCGCGCTTCCCCTGGCGACCGAGCGCGCAGGTGGTTCGGTCGGGGCGCAACCACCACCCGCGTCCACGCCCCACGCCCCGACGCACAATGCTCATGAAAACAATTCGCTCAAAGCAACTTTCCAGAGAGAAAACAAGTGTCACAAGAGCGTTTCCATGCTTCGTATAACTTCACATCTGCGGGCATTTGCATCAATGAGAAATCATTTGTTTTTGTTGATATGTTTAAGTTGTATTAACTCGGCGTGGTACGTTTTATCGAAGATCGAAATAATGCAGTTGCAGATGAGTGAAATCATTGCGCTTGTTTGCGCTATTTTGTTCTACACTTCTGGGAAAGCAAGACTTCTCGAAACAGGAAATTCTAGATTCCCCTTGCAATAACTGTTTCCTTTTAATGAGTCCAAGACGTGAGTCTTAAGAGAAACAGTGCGTTGTTACTTCAATTTCCCACGGCAACATAACGACGTGGGCCTGCTTTTAGTGTATTTATCTACACCGGGACAATTTATCAGGAAGAGCGTTTACAGTGTTTATTTATAATTGGTGGGGAAAAAACAAAAGCTTCGAATGCATACTTACCTTTTTCAAACACCATAATACTTGATGTAATTTTACATTCACTAATAATGAACTAGTATGATTGTGGATCATCCCGCACTTTGTAATGTTTGTTTTTCGAAGTTTAAAATAACTTCAAATCCTTGAAGACGAAACTCGTTTTAGGAATCGGCCTCCTACGTATAATCAGAGAACACATTCGTATTTTGTAGAATCAAACGAAACTTGTCCATAATATGTTATCAATATCCTGTCATAATATGTTATCACAACGTAATTCTTAGTTTGGTATTTGTAAAAAGGTCAACCAGGTCTGGACTTCACTTGCCTTCCTGGAGGACTGAGCAGCGATTCAAAATGGAATACATCAATATGGCAGTGAAGCTAATTAGAATATAATCATCAAAATAAATGTTGCGCAGTGGTATCCAATTATTCCCCTAAGTTTGTTGAATTCTTGCGAATAGTAGTACGTCATCCAGCAGAGTGTGTCATTAAGCAGGGTTTTGTGCACACGGCGTGTTGTAAGGAAAAAATAATCCAAATAGGTACAGATGATGGACTTCAATACATAATTCCAGCCCTCTGTAGTAAGCTTAAAAATGCGAGTTTAAAAGCCTACGATTAGTTCCGTATTTTTAGTTACGCGCGATGTATGGTGCGTGAAGAAAGGCGGGTCATCGCTACGCATTATCTCTGCCTTCACCCAAGATAAAACGGCGAACGAGTAAGTACCCTTTTAAAATCTCGGGCAACCGAAAGGCGTTGTTGAGTACAAGGCGCTAGATAAGTGGCAGCTGTGCTTAGGTTACACACGGTTGCACAACGTCTCAATAATTCTAAAAATACTTCTATTTTAGGAATGTATTCTCGATTTACTTTTGTTCTATAAATCAAACCTATAACTCAATAGCAATGCATAAATCTTTGACATTGCGACGCAGTGGTCGCCAAATTGGCTCTGGTTTCTGCCCCCTCCAAAGCGAGAGCGGAACACCGGTGTCGGGAACCCACTTGCCGCCCCAGGCTTGCACCCGACGCGGTCACCCCACTGCACTCGTCAGCCAGGCAACAAAACCAGGCTGCAGCCGCCCGGGCGATGCGTGTCTCCGCCTTGTGTGCGCGAGACGGCGCGCTTCACTTGTACGCCGCGCGGGTGAAGCTGGCGCGCTGCGGGCGCGCGGGCGGGGGCGGGGGGGCGGAGGCAATGGGCGGGGCGGGGCGGGATGAGCGCGGAGTCGGGGTCGTTGGCGCGCGCCCGAGACCCTATCGCACGCCGCAGATGACTTGTTCGACGACGGCTACGCTGTGGATGTGAGATATAGGCCTCGCCTCCCGCCGCCGCCGCCGCCGCTTCGGCTCACGAGATTTTTGTCTTTGGCCGGGTACCCTGCTCGTCCGGAAACACGCCCGCGAGCAGCTCAGCGCCCAGCGTCCAACCGCCCCGGCCGCGCGAGAGCGCATATGCCAGAAGTTCAAGCCCAGCGCCGTCCGAGCAGGGCCATTGTGCATCTGCCAGCGCGTAGCCGAGCCCGTCGCGGCCCCGCGCCACCGCCACCACCCTCCGTCACGCCCGGCACACCCCACCCCGGACCCCCCCCCCGCCCCCCCCCCGCCCCCCCCCCCCCGCCGCGCCCCCCCCCCCCCCCCACCCCGCGCCCCACCACCCCCCCCTCCCAACGCGCAACCCCCCCCGCCCCCACCCCCCCCCCCCCCCGCCAACCCCCCGCCCCGCCCCTGGCTCCCCCGGCCAGCCTGCAAAGCAGTGCTCCGGTCGAGGCCAGCGCAGCGCGAGGTCCGTGGGGCGAGTGGGGGCGGTGGAGGCTGAGAGTGTCCACCGCCACAAACAACCGACCACTGCGGCTAGAATCTCTGCGAGCATGCCTACCACTGTCGCCTGCAACTGTGCGGACTCACTCGCCGACCGAATGCGGCTCCGCGAGCATTGTAGAGTCTGCGCAGCAGTACTTTCACGAGCGAAACATGCCGATCTCACGACGCGTTATTTCCACGCGTTCCCCGCCGGCCGTCCCCCTCCGTTCCCCCCGGCCCCGCCCACCGCGCGTGCGTTACCTCAGCGGCGACCGGTGTAGAGGCGCCACGTTGGCAAGCGCTGTCTGCCACTAGTCGCACGTGTCCAGCGCTCTATCTGGCGCCACGTCTCCTCAGCGCCCACTGGCCCGAGCCCGAGCAATCGTCCGCACAACGAGATAGTGCTTAACGCCGACAACGGCGGCCTCGCGGAGCCGCGGGCGCTGGAGTGCACTGACGCGGGGCGGGCTTTTGGGCTGTGCGATGTGAATCCGGTATGGGCGGGCCCCCACAGAGAGCCAGACGCGAGGCTGAGGAGCGAGGCGCTCTGGAAGCCCGGACGCCGATCTCAATTTAATGCCGAATCCGTCGTTTCCGACGATGGCGGCGGCAGCGAAGGCTGCAGACCATATGCGCGGAACGCTCGAGAACCCGAGGTGCGCGCTGCCACTTCCGGCGCGACGATAGACGGGAGTCGCGTCATGCGGCTCATCCTCGCTGCTGCGTCCACGCTAGGCCGTCAGCAAACCAGGAGGCGGTGCTGCGTCTGACCGTGCTAGCGATGGCGTGCATGCATAGAGGCCTTGATGGTGGAAACCCACGCATGATCCGGTCAGCATCAGAGGCCACCTGATCGCATGTCTGGGCGCAGTATCCGAGCACGACTGCGTCGGCAAGATGCACGTACGCCGAACGATTCTGGTTCGCAGAGATAGCTCCCACTTGCGGAGATTCGAACAAAGATGCATCGCTCTCTCTCAAGATTGTCCAAAGGCCACACCGGTCTGACAAAACCCCGGTAACCCGCACCAGATGCCCTTCGCAAGATGACTGTCGTCGACGAACAGCTTCTGGTCGCCCATACAGTCGCGGTCTGTCAGAGACTGCACCGCATCTATTGCGGTCCGAGCCAAGCATGCGGTCTCCGCAAGATGCCCGCATCTTGCGGTCGCGCGACAAACCGGATGCCGCCCAATCTCTGGCTCATGAATCTTGCGCCAAGCCACATGCCGGCCCTGCATCTTGCCGGATCCCGCGCAATCTTAGCGATGCGAGCCCCGCGCCGCCGGTGCTCGCGCCACCCCCGGGCCGGGCCGACGCGCATCGTCGCAAGATGTCTTGCGCCACGCGATACTATGCACATTGCGACCCCCCCCCGCCCGCCGCCCTCCGCCCACGCATGCCCGGATCCCTCCTTCCTCACGCTATCGCCAAGACGTATTACACGCATCATCATGTGCTCAACCCGCATCTTGGTCCGGTTCGACCGCATCCGTCAAAGAGCAGCCCCCATGTTCTGCGGCCCATCTGGCTTCTACACGTCTCGCCAAGGCCTGGATGTTCTGGTGCCCGGGCAGTATTGTGCCGTTCGCAAGATTGCATTTATTATATTTTTTATACATGCAGCGACCGCGGTTCTTCCCGCAAGCAATTCTGCGAATCCCACTCCGGCAAGGCTGAGCCAGATCCGGTCGCAAGATGCAGTCGCAAGATGCCGGACCCGCGGGCCCGGCAAAGATGCCTTTGCTGACTCCGGCATCTGCGTTTTGTCCGTCACCACAAGATCGGCCGCCATCGTCGCTCTTTAAGATGGGTCGCAAGATGCGGTCGGCAAGATGCACACGGCGCCCCCGGTCGCGCACAAGATATTTCTTAGCGAAGACTCGCCCGCACTTCTTGCGGACCCGATCTTGCGACCCGCAATCTTTGGTCGCAAGCCGATGACCCGCATCCTTGCCCAGGGTCGCAAGATGCCCGCCCCGCCCCGGCCCATCTTGGCGGCCAGCATATGCGGTCGCACACGCAAAGATGCGGTCGCGAAGATGCGAACCGTTCACTCTTATTGAGGTCGCATAAGATTTCACGCGACCACCGGTTCGCCACGGACGATGCCCGCGGTACAAAGCTCTAAGATCCTTTCCCGGTTTACAGCAAGATGCCGGTCCCGCAAGATGCCCCAACCCGGCTCCCCGCAAGCACTGCCCCCGTCCTCCTTCCGCAAGTGCCCGTCTGCGCAAAGATGCCGCGGTCCCGGTCCATGGTCTTACTCTTTCCTGCCCGCTCCTCCGCAAGATGCGGTTCCGCCAAGATGCCGGTGCGCAAGATTGCCGGCCGGTCGCAAGATGCGGTCTCTTGTCTATCTTCGCAAGATTGCCGGTCGCAAGCATGCGGTTCGCACCGAGATGCCCACCTCCCGCATCTTCCGATTCGCAAGATTGCTAGGGCCAGGGGACCCCGGTCGCAATAGAGCCCGCGGCTCGCCAAGAAAATCTTTTGCGGACCCGGTTCCGCAAGAGTGCCCTCTCCGCAAGATGCCCCCGGCCCCGGTCCAAGATGCGTCGTCCCCGCCACCGAGACATTCGTTGACTGCCGGTTTCGCAAACCGAAACTTAGCGGTCATCCGCCAAATGCAAGGTCCGCACCATCATTCTTGCAAGGAGACAGATTGCGGTTTTCGCAAGAAGATGCTGTGTCCCAAGATGCACCGGTCGCAAGATGCCCGGTTCTCCGCGTCGCAAGATGCATCTTGTGCTGGACTCGCGCAATATGATTCTGCGACAGCATTTGCGAACGCTATATATTGGCGGGTCCCGCAATTGGTGATAGTGCCGGTCGCAAATGCGTCGCAACGATCGCAGGCTCGGCAAGCACTCGCGGATTCTGCAAGATGCCGTCCGCAAGATGCGGTTGCAAGATGCGGTCGCGAAGATCGCGTCGCAAGATGCGGTCGCAAAGATGCGCGTCGCAAGATGCGGTCGCAAGATGCGGTCCGCAAGATGCGGTCGCAAGTGCGGTCGCAAGATGCGGTCGCAAGATGGCGTCGGCAAGATGCCGGTCGCAAGATTGCGTCGGCAAAGATTGCCGCTCGCAAGATGCGGTCCGCAAGAGGCCGATCGCAGGAGCGATACGCAATACCCAGGAGGCCGGTGGTAGCGGCGTTGCAAGCAGGCGATCGCTTAGGTAATTGCAAGTGGTCAGTTCGCAAAAAGCGGTTCGTAAGGCGTTGTTGCGCTAGACGGTGCACGAGGTGGTTACACGCAAGGGCCATGCAAGAGACGGTCAGGAGGCAGTCGGTCAATGAGAATACGATGACCCAATCGTCGAGTGGTCTCGTAGATCTAACAGTTTGTAAAATTGATCGGCGGTTCGCCGAGTCGCAGTATCGCGTTTTGCGACAGACGCGCAACCGTGCGTATTCGTGGCAGAATCTGCGCAGCGCCCCCGGTTGGCGCCACAGATGCAGACGCGGTTGCACACGAAGTTGCAGAGATCTCCCGCTTCGCTCCGCGCTCCCTCTTATCCACTGCACGGCGCGAGGGCTCGATTCTCGATCCTCGATTTTCTTCGCGCGTTGGCCGGGAGCCCCGGCCGCGCGTTCCGCTGTCAGACGTCTCCGCGCACGGAGCTGCTCACAACTCCACTCTGGACGGCGGCTCTCTTCGCTCCCCCTCCCGCTCTCCCCTCCATCGCCATCCCAGCTCCTCGCACCTCCAGCTCGCGCCCAGCCTCCCCTCAACTTCCGCCTCAATGGAATTCCGCGGTCTGCAGAGGGCAGGCCCGCCCATTTTGCGTAAATGGTTCTCGTTGAGCGCAAAAATCTGCAAGTTAGGGCCTCCAGGAACCACTACGAAGTACGTTATCCACGAACAACAAGATTATATCGAGTTACCGAAAAGTTGTTTGCACAAACAATATTTACTGAAACTAAGATATTAATATTTGTGTGTAAAATAAATATATTTGTACAATTACGTTTTTACGGAATTACGTACGTATTTTGTGATCGATATTATGTTAAAATTCAGAATAAAATGTTTAAAAAAAACTTGAACTCATATTTAAGTTATTTTGAGACTAATATTTAAGAACTTTGCATTAGGTAACCTAGAAAGTTAAGTTCGTCCGCAGGCAGTATTATGAACTTCGTGATGCTATCACATTACACGGTGCCATATCACATGAATTATAAACTTTTGTAAAATAAGTCATGTAGTATATTAGTAAACTATTTAAAATATGGTAAATTGTAATTTGTAGTATAAAGTAACTTTTGTATAATGCTACAACAAAAAACCAATTTGTGATTAGTATTGCTCGTAAAATCATACGACTCTCGCGTATTACAAATCATTATTTACTACATTAATAATCGATTCATCATTAAGTTACCTTAGCGGTGACATACGAAAAATCGCAGAAATTCATTATCTTTTCCTTGTACCTATTGTGTCCCTCCCGCCACAATATTACTTGTCCCAATGTCCTTATGAACTTGGTGCAGAGTTGCCTCAGTGCATTAGGAGGTGGAAATGAACCGAAGTAATGATAAGCCACAGTGTGAATGATTGTGTAAAAAAATCGTTGTTTTACATCGAAAATATCACGGAAAAGTCCATAGAAACTGCCAAGTGACCACAAGCTTTATGTAGCTCTCAACACTTTCAAAACTACAGTAATAGTTAATTGAAATAATAACGATAATATATTATAAATTATCATAACGTGTCTCTTAGTATTTAATAGTAAGAACAACAGTAAAGAAAATTAGTCCGCTCTGAAAATTAATGAGCGACATTACACTTACCTTTCATTCCAAGTACCGACAATCATTCTTCAACCCTCATCACGCGTAACAACAAAACGGGGCAACGGGCTGGTGAGAATGAAAATATTAATTGCTTGTACTATCGCGATTTCATGTGCAAACTAATCTTTGCCTACACTCATTCCAGTTATGCGATGAAGGTGCGGGCACCACTATACCACTCAGCACCGCCCCCGTCCCCGCTCTCGCCCCGCCGTCCGTCACCGCTCTCGCCCCCCCCCCCCCCGCCCCCCGCCCCCCCGCCCCCGCTGCGCCCTCGCCCTCGCCCCCGCCCCCGCTCTCGCCGCCACCCTTAGCCCCCTCGGCCCCCGCCCTCGTCCCGCCCTCGCGCCGCTCCCGCCTCGCCGCCCGCCCCGCCCCGCAACCCGGCACCGCCCCGCCCTTGCCCCTTCCCCGCCACCTCACGCCCCCGTCCTCGCCCCCGCCCCCCGCCCTCGCCGCCAACTCCTCGCTCCGCCTCCCGCTCTCGCCCCCCGCCGTCGTCACCGCCCTCGCCCCCCCGCCCCCCGCCCCCGCCCCCCGACCCCCGCTCTCCGCCCTCGCCCCTCGCCCCCGCCCCCGCCCCGCCCCCGCCCCCGCCCTCACCCCCGCCCCCGCCCTCGCCGCCGCCCCCGCTCCGGCCTCCATGTCCACTCGGGGCGATTCACTCTTGACGGGGCCCCCGGCCCCGCCAGCAGCGCAGTGCGGCTCCAATTCATTTGCGTTCCCCAAACGCGCAACTCCAATTTATGCCACAGTGCCCGACGCCTCAGGCCTCGGGGAAGGGCCGGGCGGGAAATGCCATCGGGGGGGAGGACGCCGCGGTGGGGAGCGGAGAATGGGGCCGAGGGCCGTCATGTGCGATGAGGACGTACTCTCGCCTTGCAGCTGACGCGTCCAGCTCCCCCCTCCCCCCCTGCGCACGCAAGCGCTCCAGCTACCGCAGTTT
>BOPP01000055.1:5553198-5588900 GCA_017312745.1 Gryllus bimaculatus
ACTTGTATATACTCACTCGTGTCTGTTTCCTTGTGGTGTAGATCCCTACACACGACGTTACAATACTAGTTTGCCCAAGTTTGCTGGTTCAATTTTCTAATAGTATGTATGCCATGCAGAGAAGAGCGAATGCCACATTAAAATTCTATATAAAGAGCACTCTCTGCAAAAAAGGGTTAGTAATATAATACGGGCATTAAGAATATTTCTTGCTTTTAATTTCAAAATATGATCCTATTTTGCTTCAAATTATATCTTTATGACTAGGACTAATGCGCAGTAGACGTATTTATGTAATTTGAAAATGTCATTTATTATTTGTAAGTCGGATTCCTTAGTGAGTTGGGCAAAAGATACAGCAGATGGTCAACTTAGAAATATTTTACGTTATTTCATGTGTGTGTAAGGTTCCATTAAACGAGCCAAGTTATCATCCCTTCTTTTTGCCGAATTTGAGTGGCGTGTTAAAAAGACAAATGGGGGGCACCTTGGAGGGGTGCGAGGGCAGGTTAACGAGCCCACAACCTTCGTATTTGCTTCGCGGGCCCGAAAAGTTGAATTTACGGCGGACACGGGGCGAAACGGCCTCCACTAAAATCGAATGGGCGCGAAGTGGGTCGGAAGCCCTTTTCCCAGGATTAGCCGCTCCGGAACGGGCAAGGCGAGCCTCAATGCGCGTTGTTGCGGGCAACGGCTGTTGACTCGGCCCTGGCATGGGCGGCGACGCAGCGCTGTGCTTGCGAGGCAACAACTGCGTGGGCGGTGGGGAGGGGAGGCGGGACTACCGCACAGGCCCCGAAGTAAGCCACGCTCCGTTTCCGAGGTTGAACTGCGAAAAGTTGGAGCTGCGATTTGTAAGGTTACTAAGATTGGGTTTGAAAACGTTGCGTCATGTTTTATACAGTTAGTATGCTCTGAATAGCAGCCAGGCAATAACTCGATTCTCTGATTGCGCTGGATGGGCTGGCGAATTTTCCCAAAATTGGGTTGTACTCTTAATCCAAATTTGAACATTGGAATGTTGTGGTGCATTTTCAATTGTCAATGTTGAAAATATGGTTATATAATATAAAATATGGTATGAGACATTTTTCACATTGTGTGAACTTCTATTACCCTGGATATAAGTAAGTCAACAGTTACTTTGAGACTGAGCCTAATTTTTACTCAAGAAGCCGCGGAGTTTAAGCAAATTCAACTTCTGGAATGCTAAGGTTGCCATTTTACGGAGACTGGTTTCTAATACATAGTTATTTTATGTGTATCTCAAATTTACTAAACGTATCTGAGTCTTTAACAGTTCTCTCGTCACGCGCTGTGGTCATGTGACCTGCTTTGAAGCAATCAGCTTACGACAACATATTTAGTTCGCCTCTGTCAACAGTTCAGTTACAGTTGTCGCTCATCTCACTCATACGAATCGGTCGGGAAGCTCGTCAATGGCAGTGATCATCAGTACTATCAATTTTTCAACGAGTGGGTTTGAGTGGCGAAAAGTTGCGAAAAGGTCCGGTCACGGCAGAGGCTTCGAACCCGAGGTCACGACTTGTCGTTGCCTGTCGGTTATGAGGTATAGTCAACGTCACATCTCACAAGGGAATTGCTCAGCTGTGTTAACAAAAGGGCGAGTTTCGTAATGATTGAGATCGATCAAACCGCGCATTTATTGCATGAGAATGAATTTAAGGCGAACACACGCGAACACGTGAGTTTTATGCCAAGTTAAAAGACCGTATTTACAGTTGTTATAAGTCGTATACCGGCAAAGAATAAAGAGAAATTTCACAGGGCACGTAGCCGTTACGTGATGAACACAGTGAATTATCTAGTAAAAACTCTATTAGCCAGGACCTCTTCCGCCTAATGAAATTAGACTCAACATACGTCATCAAACAATTGCCGGGAGTACGGCGTTATTATTTACTCATAATACACAAAACAAAAGTTACAAATCGTCAACATAAACACTACGAAACATAAATTTAACTTATCGTTACTCACAAAACACTTATTAATAATGTCAATTGTAATAATGAAAATCCAGATTCCGGTAATTCCTCTAGTAAATCCATTTCACAACGAACAATGAACACCCCGGCCAAACACGGCTACCCCTATTACAGTTGGACTCGGCCTACATTACCTACGTAACATACCATTCTACTTCCAGGTTCAGTAACCATCTTACCCTTGTAATAATTTTATAACGATGTTATACAAAAATAGCGTATGCAATTCGTTTATAATGCTAGTTTTTTGCACTCATAAGAATAGCTGCAGTCACTCCTTGAAAAATTAAAAGAGTATTAGAAGCAGTGCCGGAGCTAGACAATTTTGCCCCGGGAAATACAGAAACATAGCCCCCACCCAACCCCATAGAAAAAATTTAAAATGTGAAAGCTGTGTGAAGAAACTATCGGTTATTTTATTCCAAAAAATATAAAAAACACGACGTTAAGCTAGAAAGAGATTTTAGAAATATATTTTAAATAATAGTTTTAATTAAAATATTTATTGTTCAAATACTACAATTTCCACGGTGATCTTAACACGCTAAAAAATTAGTTTTTATTGAAAAAACTCACTTGTTGCTAAACACATGAAATAATAAAATGAATTACTGTGTAACGTATTTTAATATTGGTGTCATTTGATTCATTTCATAGAGTCATACGTTATGTAATGACTGTAATTGACTGGCGGAGCTCCGGGCGATCAGCCGGTCTGCCCATGCTTAGCGCCGGCACTGATTATAAGCTCTGGAATTAATAATTATTCTATGTACTGTCGGATTCACGTTAATTTTACACTCTTTTTTCGAGAAACCAACACTGGCAGCAGCAGCAGCTTAGCGAATGAAGCAGCACCACGCGTCGTTCTTACGTAGCGCTAAAGAAGTAGGGCTGTAAAACCCACGCTTCAAGACGTTTTGTGCAGCAATATGCTCTGACTAAAGATCCGTCTAATGAATATGAGCAGGTGAAATTGTGTGTGCACACATTAATTATGTTTCTGTATTCGGTCTTCATTGCTAAGTATCCGGATTTCATTACATATTGTAGTTTGAAATTAACTTAAAAATAAACTTAAAATATTTTTTGTAAGACTAAGTCCTATTTGGATGTGAATAGCTTGTTTGTCCTGCTAAATGTCACTCTTGATTTAAAAAGCGAACGATATTTCATCCATAAAACCTCCTATTAGGTTCACTAAGCGCGTCATTATTTCTGATTAGCTTCACGCGCATTAAAAATATTCATTCCTCTTTTGAGTTACTTGGCGATGGATTGTGAGATATCCTCGATGCCCATGGACGTGTGGCTTGTTTGGTATGAACAGTGCGACGTTGGTATCCCACAGTGGGACATACGTATCACACGAAGCTTGCTTGGCGGGTTTTCCCCGACTAGCAGGTTTTCCTCCAGGGTCGAGCGGCAGGTGAGGTGGTGTGTTTCTGGATTAATAGATCACAATCACTCGGGGTGAATACCAGGCTGCCGCGTAACGAACCGCGCAGACATGTGGAGAACATAATATGTTACTAAATTTAAATTTTATTTTCAATTTACGTCTATGAATTTAAAATTCTTTCAAACAAATTTTGTAACGTTGTGTATCTGTTTAACCTCGTGTATTATCTTCTTATAAGTTGCTTTTAAATGATGATTGTTTTCCACTAGCTACTTATCATTTGTAGACTATACTACATTTACATTTGTAGATTATATTACATATCTGGACTAATTTGTATATACCTAACCCAGGCGCGGATCCACTAGGAGGAAAATGAGGAAAAATTTCCCTCTATTTTTTTCGTACGTATCTATTTGATCGTAAAATATTCCATTTATTTATTCATTCGTTGATTCATTCATTCATATACTCAGGCGAATATGCTTTCACCATGTATTCTTTAGTCATCCTCTACATCAGAATGGTATCACTTTTGACGAGCCGGAAGTGTTAACAGTTTCGCATGGGCTAATATATTTTGCTATAAATATCTACATTGCTAAAAATATTGTTAAGAAACGTATTGTGAGAAAACGCAAACTGTTAACGTAAATGAACTGAACCATAAGAGATCTTACTAGAAATTAAGTTCATTTGCATAAGTTTCTATTCGAGTATGAGTGTCATAGATAATACTTCATAATAGAAAATACACATTTACGAACAGAAACGCATTAGCACCATTAGAAAAGAAGTATAAAAAACGTTGAAACGAGAGAAGCTCGAAAAATCAGTTGTACACGTTTCCGGCTACTCTAGTAGATTGTAGTAAATGAAATGACGATCAGCGTGATTGATTGGCTATTTCGGGTCGCATCTGGTGATAAATGGATTCCATCCTCCACACCACTGGCGGGCCTGTCAGCGCCGCATCTCTCGATCTCTCACCTCGGGCGACGCGCGGCCGTGGAGGGGCGGGCCGGAGCCGGGGGCGGGGGCGGGGGAGGGGCCACCTCCGCGCGTCCGCGGTCGCACCAGCTGATTCGTCACTAGATTGGCGCCGGACCGCCGCCGCCCCTCGTCCGGCGCCGCCCCCGCCCGCCCGCCGGGGCCGCCGGGCGCAGCGCACACAACTTTATTAATTACGACTTAAGGGAACTAAACTAATTAACTGGTTGTTTGTGCAGACGCGGCCACTGGGTGCGGCGAACGAAATCGGGCGAGCGGAGCGAGTGGGGCGGGGAGAAGCAGGAGTCCGCGTGAGATCGGCGCGGTGGCGGAGGAATGAAGCGGGGGAGGGGAGAGGGCGAGAAAGCCACGGCCGGCGCACGGGCGCGTAGGTCTGAGTGCGAGAGGGGCCCCCTTTTTTTTCCTCGGGAAAAAGGGGAAAAAGGGGTGGGGGGGGGCGGGGGGTTTGGGGGGGACAAACAACAAAGGGGGGGTTTTTTTCTTCCCTGGGGAGGCTTTTCGGGTGGGGGGGTGGGGGGAGGCCCCCTGCCGGGGGGGTGGGGCTCCGGGGTGGGGGGGGAGGGGCCGGGTTCCCCTTTCCAAACAAGTTTTGGGGTAGAAGCAGAAGGCGTGGGGAAAAGGAAGGGAGGTTCCTGCAGCCGCCGTGAATCGGGCGGGTGGAACGAGCCTGGAGAGGGTCAGGTACGCTACGTGGCTGGGGCGCTAGGCCCGGGCGTGGCGATGGGGCAGGCGGGGCGGGCGGGGCGGGCGCGCCGGGCGAGGGAGTGGACGTGTGGACGGGGAGGGGGAGGGCGCGAAGCGGGCGCGGCGGACGAGAGCGGACGCAGCAGGGTGGGCAGTGGCGGGCGGCAAAAGCACTTTGTTTGCAAGGTCGGATGCGCTTCCTCGGGAAATTCTTGGACGAGTGGTATCTGATCTTCGCAGAAAGCAATGGCGCCCCCATGGCCCCTGCACTAGTGCGGAGGGGCTGCGTGTCCCGGTTGGCGAAACAAGCCCCGGGACAGACAGACAGACAGACAGGACAGAGAGGCAGGCACCCTGCGGTGGCAGGCGGACATAGCCAGATGAGGCAGCGGTCATCAAAGAGGCGCTGCCATAAAGCGATTAGAAAAGTCAAATTCAAGGGTAGCAAAATGTTCCCTTCCTGCGAGAAGCTAGGTTTTCGTTTACTTCGTTCGTAAAGTATCATAAATACTCTCATGTAGTAATCTTAAGTTAACATACTTTCAGTCTCGTCTTTAGACTATCCTCTGTTTTCGTACAAACAATATCCATGATGTGATTTGTCATCAACGTCTCATTTTTAGCCCCCATTTTTACAAGCAAAATAATAATAATAATAATAATAATAAAATAATATATAATACATATAAGTCTAAACTAGAGGCAGGAGTATTAACTGATGCATGTCGCATGGTCGCTCGGTCGAGCTAATGAACCATTTCAGCATAATTACTATCAAGGCTGTAGCTGTTCTAGCTCCCACTGACTATAAACTGAGACACGATCAAGTGAGCCGCTACATCATCGCATTCCAAACTAAGCTAAAGAAGCACAAGGCTACTGCAGAAGTGGATGCACCCCATACTCCAGTATCATCCAGGAAGCGTACTAGAAATGAGAACACCATAAGTTATAACTGGAACCGCAGTATTCTGACAGACAGGACAATTCAGCACAACAGGGACCTGATATTACTCTTTGGGAGAATCTGCTAAAGGAAGTTTGATTTATTGATGTTGCAGGGTCGGTAATGTTTGCAACATGATGACAACATACCAGACTAAAAATCGACAAATACAGAATGACATCAAGACTAGTAATTCTGAGACGTACAAGACACAATGGCGAATGTCAGAAGTGGAAACCTCCAATATGATACCTATCAGCAACTGGCGTGATACCCAATACACTCTCTGCAGATCGCCTGGAAGGTTAAGCACTCTCCTTGGAGAAGAGCCATTATCCCATCGGGCTCCAGAAGTCTGTTATAACTCCAGCACCTGCCTACTAGTCTAGGGTATGATTCCATCGCGGAGGACATGTTTGGGTTTTGAAGAGCCTCATTGCTTGAAATTGTATTTGTTATTATCCGCAAATTTGAAAAACTATTATTCTATGTTTACAATCTGAAAACAGTTATTTTATGTTTATGTGTTAGAATTCCTTAATTTGTTTTGTAGATTTTAAATATGTTTGTGTTACCATACTCTGATATTGTATCTGTGTGGTAACCATGTGAAACCAAAAACTTTTAGAATAAACAAAATAATAATAATAATAATAATAATAATAATAATAATAATAATAATAATAACAGTATTGACTCGTGCTCAATGATATGATCGAAGACGCAATTGTGAAGAATTGATCTAATCGTTTTCACAGCATTTCACTAAGCATTGTGTCCCCTAATATCACTAACACTTTCGAGCACGACTTAGGACTTGCCTTAATATGATGTGAATCGTTATCTTATTTTACAAAATAAATATATATAATTTTCTGTTTTCGGAAAAAATTGTTTAATTTTCCAGTCTGCCCCCGTTCTAAGCGGACTTAATCCGCCATTCCCCTTACAACGATGGGCGGAGCAAGACAGAATCGACATTTTTGCTTCCTCTTATCCCGCATCAATTTTACAATTACCGTTATTTTTTCGCGTTATTATAGAACAAGTGAAAATTCAACAGAACATGGGAGAAATATGAAAACACTGGTCCTTGGTGGTTTATTAAAGTACGGGAGGTGACATCGTTTATGGATTTCAAAAACCGGTCCTTTAAAAGCGATATCTGCACAAATGTAGCATCAAGAGCGTGGTCGACGAGAAACGGAAAAAAACAGCTTGAACTGTCAATATGTTTGTTTGATTTGGGAATCAACACGTGAAAAATTCTTGTGGAAACGTGCGAACTCGATCATAAATTGCCGTTCGTCGTCCGCCTGTTCTCGTGGCAGGTTAAGCGATAAATGCGCGGCCTGGCAGGATGGCGCCTGTCTGCTCCTGCCTCCGTCCATCCGGCTCTCGCCGGGAGAGGGGGGGGTGCGGTCCGCGGACAGCGGGCGCGGCCCCGCTCGCGGGTGATAGGGAACTATGACAACTTCAGCACACCAGCAATTTGCGGCGGGCGTTCGCGGCAGCAATTATCGGAATGACCGCGTCGCTGCATGGAACAGACAAGAAGAACCCCAGAAAACGAATTGAGTTCCAAGGCTTTTCCTGTCGGTTGATTGGTTTATTATTTCCCGTTATCGGGCGCATCTTTGGATAGTACCGCACCAACATTAGTCCCGTAAGTGTAGTGTATCCTGTATCTCGGAAAGTGGCGGTGTCGAGAGAGCATGAAATCCGGCGCCGATCAACGCGTTGCTGTGCGAAAGTTTCCCCTTTTACGCGCCTTCGCCAGCGGTGTACCGCCCAAGCCGGGACAAGCCCTTAGACCCAGCCATATGAGAGTTTAATACACGTAATTTCATATATATATATATATATATATATATATATATATATATATATATATACACATATATTCACATTATATGTGTGCGTGAGTGTGTGTGTGTGTAAGGGAAGAGGAGAGAAAGAGGAGGAAAGGCAGATCGCGCGATGTCCGTGGCCTAATTACTCTAAGATACTGATCCTCAATTCACCTGGTGATGATAGCAGAAACAACGAAAAACTGCGGATTGGAGAAGCCGACCGCAAGACTTCACCACTAGAGGCTGGATTCGGTCTAGGTCTCCAGCTAGGGTCGCGAATGCGTCAGCGTCAGCACTGGAACCCTAGGACCTGTCGGAGAGAGTCTCTGGAGTGGCAAGAGGTTTGCCCTGATCCATCTGTCGGTTTTTCTCTAGTACGGGCGCTGCCACATTAACGAGTAAATCACGAACTTGTAGGTTTCTTTACCCGTTGTCGTCACATACAAACACTTACAATGCACTTCAGGCATCATTCATTCCGTATTATTGACAAATAAAATCGAAAACTGTATTATTTTTCATTTAGAAGGCGGTGGTCGTAAAAGGACTAATAATCGATGATTGAACCCGCACGCATTTATTGAATCTTCTCAATAAATATGTACAAAATTAATTCAATTTTATAAACTATATATTTATTTGCTTTTAACGCTTACGTAAGCAGTCCATAACTCAAAAGTATACTTAGTATAACATTTATACGAAAAAAGTTATATATATATGTATATATATTTTTTATATATTTTTATATATATATATATATATTACTTGCCCGATATTATTGCAGGAGCAATCACGCGTTTCGCCCGCCACGCCCCTCCCCGTCCGTCCAGACGCTTCGAACGCCACGAAAGTTAATTTAGTGTCATTTCGTAAATGTTTTCGCGCGAAAATTAATACTACGAATAGGTTTTTGTATTCTAAATATTTTTACGATACAGTAGAACCTTAGTATTCCGAAGTAATTGGAGGTGTGGTCTGTTCACATTCGGAAATGTTCGGATAATGCGGAGAAATGTTCCGTACATTTACAAATACATCTAAAGGATTACCAGACACAACGCAACGTATCATGAGGCGTGAGAAAAATTGGCCACGTAGCGTAGCGATGGCATTATCAAGCAGATTCAGTTCCTTACAGGAAAAGAATATTGCCGATTTTGGTAGTTCTTCTAATTGAAAATTACTGCTACATAAACATGTGATATACACCGTAGTTACCAGTGCAATAAACGTTTCGTTTCGAAAACTCCGTCCAATAATCAGTTCTTCAGTAATTATAAAAGCCTTTCTTTACACTACAAACAAGAATTGTATTTATTTTGTTTCTTTTTCCTCCATCCCAAATTTCGCTCGGATTAGCAGGGCTTCTGCTTGCGGGGATTTACTGTGTATGTATATCGGACCGGCGAAGCTGTAAGGGCGATGGGAAGGAGCCGGTGGCTGAGGGGGGGGGGGCGCTGCAGGTGGAGAGGGCAGCGGAGGGATATGGGCAGGCGCAGTGCGAGGGGGAGGGGCGGGCGGAGGAAACGCGTGACTGGCCCTGCAACAATGTTTACGAGTGGCGCCGCCGAATTTTATCGGAATGTATAAAGCAGATGAAATGGACGAGCTGAAGCCCACGCTTCATATAAAGTAGGCCTTACATTATAATAATAAGGCAGAAATTTATGTTTTCCCAATAAACGCCAGCGAAAAGCTCGTAAATCAATTTTGAACGGAACCTGTCCGAGCAGACAGGCGCCGATATCAGGTTTCCGTCGAGCGAAGCGAGGGGGCTGGGCCCCGGCGAGGGCGGGCGATGGGATGCAGGGAGGGGGAGGGGGAGGTAGTGGCCTTAGCGCGCTGTCGGCAGGGCGTCCAATATCGAAATTTGCAAAAAATCGCTTAGTGGAGGTTGAAATGCTGTTCGACTGCTGCAACCGATTTCGGGAAAAGATGTTTGGAACAAAGTGCGTCTCCGGGTGCCAGTGTGTCACTGCTGCAAATAGTTCGTCCGCGAGCGCAGATAAAACGAATTTATGCAAGTGTAGAACAATAGGCCTAACGTATGAGAGACAACACTACTTACGAAACGTTTTGCTGGGCACAATTCATTAGTTATGTTGTTTACATCCTTCTGCCACGTTTAGAAATTGTGTCGTATCGTCTAATGTCACGTACATTACTCAGGGCTGGTGAATATGGAACTGGATAACAAATTCTTAATGGCGTTCAATGGCAACCGTTTTATCTCGACCAGCAGAGACAAGGAATGAAGAATGAGCCGAATATGCCAAGCGGCGCACATTAATTTTCTTTTCATTCCCTCCTTGCGCAGTAAATGTTATTTAATTTAGTCAATGGTTTCTGCTCGGATGAGTGATGCAAAAAGAGATGCAGCAACATGTGAGCTAGGACCATGGCAAGTCTGCAGCATTTGTTCCAACATATAAAACGCGTAATGTCATCTTCATCGGTCAAACTGGATAAATGGAATAACCTTACTGGGAAATTTCTCGTACTATTATTTAGTTTTGCCCCATATTGTTGAATATCGTATTAACCATATTGAATCATTATCGTATATCCAATTCAAAACTATATTTTAAATAATTCATGCGATTTGAGACTAGAATTCGGTAAACCGCCATATGACATTTCGGCTCTAATGTACCGGGTTATAGTTGTCATCTCACTCTGTCGGAGGTACAATGTTAGGAGACCCTTGATTAACAAGTAGAACTAGCTCTTCACTTAACTTCACAGCCACTAGGCGCCTTCTGGAACATTCTTAATATCACCCAAACGCTCAGAAACTATCAACACTTATTTCCTATATCTTCGACAGCGAGTTGTCTGAAGTGTGTGACCATGGCTCCAGTAAAACCAAATATGAATGTATTTACAATGATCATGTTAGAAAGAAGTTTTCAGAAATACCCAATGGATATTAAATCAAAAACAACAAAGACAAAAAAAGCAAAGTAAAAAGGGGCAGAAAGGCACCCCCAGGCTAAATTAATTTCCAGAGAGTTTATTATTTACCTAATGAAGGTACTTAATAATATAAGCTCAGGCCTTTTACACTTTCATGATTAAGTGAATGATTACATTTATTTACGATTGGTATTTTTTACATTCTCGCCCTTACGAATGTAAGAAGAGAAATAATTGTAATTGTTCGCCGGAAAACGACAAATTTTCGACAGAAACATTTTATTGTCGGGTCCAATTAACGAAAAAGTAGATAATGCTGTTCCTGCATATAGTACATTACTTCCTCTAACGCGAGTTCTAGCAAGAATCCGTGTTTTATGAGTCCTTGGTACGGAAAAATCGATTGACAGCAAAACGTCTATCCGTTCGTCTGTGGTTAACGCTAGCGCTTAAACCGTTCAGCCGATTTTCTCCAAAATTCCATCGATTCCATCGATCTCAACGAATTCGAGGCTTTGGGAGTTTCAGACGGACATTTAGATTTTTGGGGGTATTTTACATGAAGACAAAAACATTTTCCAAATTATCTCAAAAAAGGCTGCAACTATTTTGATTAAACTTTCCTCGGGTAGCGTAAAATGCGCTTGAGATAATAGTGCAGATCTTATGCTCGTTAAAATCTCCAGCTTTTAGAAAATTGCAAAAGTGCAGTTTTTTGGGCGTCTTCCCACAACTACAATGTTCAAGAAAGAGTTTATTTCCTTTTCTTATTTTTCCTTATTTTCCCTTTAACTGTTACACATTGATGGATGTTGTACTTCAAGTTCCCAATTAGTATAACAAGTTAAACAATAACAAGGGACAGAGAAAATTCATACGAAGAAATGAATTAAAAAAGAACCGTCGTTACTTAAAAATATTCAATATGAAAATTATTACACAAATATATTCCAAAGTCTAGTACATGAATTTCTTGGGAGGCATTTTCGTGCATCACACGACCGTTCTTCGTAGTACTATAATTTTAATACAGTTGTGGCGAAAATGTTTTGTGTTATTCCTGGCAACCGTCTTGGGTTGCTTTCCTATCCTTCATTTCTGTTGTGTCCGCGTTACACTCAGGAATATTGCAAAAGATATCTCGAAAATTGAAAACATTATGAAAACAATAACAATTAGAATAGAAGTCCAAAACATTAAAATTTCTCCAGGCCAAAACAAAATAAATAATATTTTTTTATATTCATTTAAAACTCCACACAACGAAATAAAACCAAAAGAAGCAATTGACAGATAAACGTACATTTCAATCATGTTTCAAAACAACCAGTCAAAGTTACCAGGTCCAAACCACACTTTCGACATTTGCATTCCGTTGCTTTTAACCAGTTCAATTCACAGTACAGCGTGACCGTGTACAGCGGCGCCTCGTCGTCGATACGGCCGCCTGCAGGCTTTCCTCCCACCCCCAATTGCGGCGGCTGCGAGTGCTTTCTCCAATTGCGCGGCGCCGTGTTGGCAGGGGCGCGGTGCGGGGCGGCGTTGCCACTTCGGCGGTGACATGCAGTTACAAATTGAAACGAAGTCCCGCTCGTCTTGGAGCGCCACGACGCGCCCTTCGTGCGTGCGCGCGTGCGGGGGCGGGGGCGTGCGAGCGAGCGTGCGGTGGGCCGGCGAAGCTCCGACGCCCGCGCGGCCGGCCGCGCATCGAAGTTGGGCCGCCGACTGCGCTGCTCCGCTTCGATCGCCACGCAAATCGAGTGGCCGAGCCGCTGGGCGCCGCCCGGGCGTGATGCAAGCAAACGGCTCCTACAGCCAGCCCCGCCCCCCCGCGCCCCCCCGGCCGGCTACCCCGCCGCGCATACGGCCCTCGCCCGCCACCCTGTCCCACCGCGCCCCGCCGGCACGCGCCCGCCACCGTGCTTCCCCCACGTATTTGCCCCCGTTCCCTCCCCCGCACCAGCCCTGCACCAGCCCCCGGACCAGCCCCCGCGCCAAGCCCCGCGCCCCCGCCCCCCCCGCGCCCACCCCTCCGCCCACCCCTCCGCCAGCCCCCGAGCTTGCCGCCGCGGCGTTTCGCCCCCCGCGCCCGTCCCCGCTCCTCCTCCGCCCCCGCGGTAACCCCGCGCCTCCGTGCTTGGCGGCGGCGGAGCGAGCGGCGAGGGTGGGGCCGCGAGCAGGCCCAGGGACAGAGACAGCTAGAGCCACAGAGCTGGATGCGCAGAAAGTGCGTGTCTGCCAGACAAGGAACAAATCCTACGCACAGAGCGAACCATTTGAAGTGTTAAAATATACTCTTCGTCTACAAATATCCCGATAAAATTAGCAAGAAATAATTCCTTTACCGTCTTCGCCCCACAACAATAGATCCCCGCCGAAAGTTTTTATATTTTTTGGTAATTGTTTACTTTAGCCGCATCCAATATAATACATACACTTTAAGGTCAATTTAAAGTCTCCATGCGTTGTTGTAAGTCGTTGTTGTTGTGTAGGTCATTAATGTTATTTGTGTACGGCGAGTGCACTACAATTCTGATGGCCGGCTGGTGAATCAATGTCCTGGCGACCTGAAATGAAACGCGAACTGTTCAATATTCAACTTTTGGAACTTTTCACTCCAAAATCCGCACAATCTTAAATTTCTTTTTATTTGTTTTCATTCGAAAAAATGAGTGTTTTCTACAAGAATTCTTAGAAATATCCTCAGCTCTTCGACTCATTATAAGTACAATCTCCTGGATGTTTCAGAAGAAGACGAATTTCCAAAACCTTTCTGTGCGGAGACGAAGCGTACATTAATCTGCACGTTAATGTATACATAGAATTGTTCAGAAAATTTTTATTCTTCACTGTTGCATGTAAACTAGTACTTAATTTCACTGTTTATTAATCGGAAAGTGATACTTTGCGGTGGGCGTACTGCAGAGATGTCATGCCCGGGGGGGCGATAATTTTTCTTTTGGGGGGTGGCATCGTAGATTTTTGTTAAATAATAATCATATTTATTATGTTGTATATTATTTATATACTGTAGATATGTTACTATACTATATTATTGTTTAAAAAATTGCATATTTGGAACGTAAATGAATACTTGCGCATGGCCTCCACTGACACCCTTGTATCCGCCAGTGGCCATGGCCATGTACAACAGCTGAGTGCTGCAAAGTGAACAAAACACTGCGGGTGCATAAATCAACATGTCTGCCGCTTCTTATAGTGAGAAAAATTCCAAGAATATAGTTTAAGTTTCCTTGAATTCCTACTAAAAATTAATGTACGCAACTCGTACCAAAGTATCTGACGTATTCATTTCAAAAATATACTAGATGTACTATTTACGTATATGACTATTTCGTTTCCCCGGTTTTAATACCTGCATTTAAAAGGGTTTCCACTCAATGTTTTCTGTTGAACAGTGTCCATGCGGAAGGGTATGTTCAAGGTCCAGTACATAGAATTTGATAACATCGAGTAAAAAAGAAACAAGTTCGAGAGACGGCATCTGAATGGTAGCCGCTGGTTCCCGGACCCTGGCCGGCACCAGAGCAGTGGCCAGGCTCTCGACCGGACACTGCCGGCGACGCGGCGCGGGGTGGGGGTGGAGGCGGTGGAGGGGGCGTGACCGGCGAATAGGAATGGTGCCAGTGAGATGCAACGTCCTGTTTAAGAGCAAAGAGGCTGGCAACGCGAATAATGTAATAATGCATTAATACTGAAAGCGATATGCGGACGAGCATGCCACATACGAGCCTCGTCATTTACGACATGTTTTTTGTCGCGCATTGGCCATCTTGGGACCATGCGAACGTGCAACCGGAACTCAGTCGTATTTATCGAGGGAGAATCAGAAACGTACAGACACACACAACTCAACCATGCTCGAGGCGGGACTCGATCCGCGGTTCTTCGGTCAAAGACCGCTACGGCACTACAGTCTCAGCGATCTCGGCAATGTGATCAGGATTTAATTTTTTTTATTTATATTATTACTATTTTCTCCAAACCCTCCAGTAACTTTTCTTTGCAACCTATTATTTTATTTGAAGTGTTTTATTTTACTTTTTTGTTCAAATTATTTGTACCATTCTCCCCCTTATCTACAGTTTTAGAACTTCTAGTCGTACGGTTTCTTTAACAATCACACTGTCGCTTGCATGTAGCCCAAGCAAAGATTTTGTCAACATTTATTATCTATAAGCTATTTTTGCAAATTATTTGGCTATAGGATTGGTGGAGTATTTCAGATCTGTTAACGAGACATGAATATTTTTTGACGAGATTTTATCGCATTGACTTTCACTAGATGATCATTGCATTGAAATTTCGTAATATTAATACTGAATCTAAGTATACACCATTATATATAAAAACAATTATTTATTTTTCCTTACAAATACGTGTGTATAAGTAAGTACCACTCATACCTTGGCAATTTCCAGGCACACGTCATCGTACTATCTGTATGAATATGTACTATAGAGCGCCAGGAAAGTCTCTCCGCAGTGGCACATTGCTGGTGAGCGTGCTTGCAAATGAATTTATGTTGGTAGTACGGGCTGCAACTTGATAACGTAAATTACGTACTCATCGGAATCATAATAGATGCTGGAAACGCTTCGCCCCGTCACTTGTTTCCAAGTGATCTGATTGCTACCAACATAAATGCAATTTTTAATGAAGAGGCGCTGATTCGGCTCAGAACGGAGGGACTCTCCTGGCGCACTGTACTTACCCCACCTAATACCAGTCAATGTTTCACAGTGACTAACATATTTTTGTGACACTCCTGGGTCGAGGGATGACGCGTTTAATTTAGACAATGAGACAACTGCTCCTTTCCGTTTACGTGTGTCCGCCGGAGTCTACAAAAAGACGACGAAGGAAATTCCCTCAGCGAGTTACTAAACATACTCTTCCCGGTGTCACAGCGAGCGTCGACGTAATTCAAGATTTCATTTTTTCGCTGTGAATAGAATGCAGTAGGAAGAAAACTGCAGGGGAAAAAATCGGTAAAATACTTCTGAGAAAATGTTTAACGACCGGAAAAGAGGCATAACACATTGTAAAATGAGTAAGTTCTCTACAAAGACAAGACTATCGTGCAATTAATTAAATAAATACTTAAAGATTTTTTTACGGCGCTGCAATAATGTTTGTTTATCGCTCAAGTGAGTAAATATACATTTCATTATAATACGTTTCAACCTTATATCCCTTAGATAAAATAAATCGTTATTTAAACAATGGGCCCAATTGACAATTCAACTAATGGGACTTCTCCCCGGCAAATTACGCATACTATGTACTACAATATATACAATAACCTTATTTAATGTTTCTTCGTCTTCTAAAGATAGCACCCGAAGATATTTTCACAATAGCGAAGCAAATGTAAGTTGATACACTTACGCTTTGTTGATATGACTCCCCACATGAGGATGCAATGTCCGCCATATTGATTTTTCAGTAAGTTGCTGCTGCTTATATTACTTCCACACTGAACGTAGTAGATAGTTTGAGTCTTCGATTATTAAAAGTATTTATTTATTCAAACGTTATGAAAGCTGGAAACTTTGACAAACCCACGGTGGAAATTATTATTTATTTTCTCTTCCACAATTTACCATTTCAAGGCCCCAGCATTTCCCCGCGCCAGAAATTGCGTTAATTTTCATCTTCTGGCAATATTTCTACACACAAGTATAAAATAATTTCACATTTAATTTCATCATACAGCTATATTCATACGGATCAGAAATGAGTGTGCCGTCTTCAATTTTCGATGGTACGAATTATTCTGACACGAGAAATTGCATTATTGGAGAGGACACTAAAGCTTTAAATTGTTGTTTGTCGTCAAAAAAGATTAAAATATATATTCCGTGTGAGAAAATCATGATATGCACGATCGCCCTCTCTAATGAAAATCAATGCTACGGGTAATACATTTCTTCATCAACCCTTTAACTCTTCTGGGTAAACGAAAACACTTATTGAATTGTTGATTGTCGTCGTCAGTAATCATTGTTTGTAATGTATGTTTTGCTCGCAATACATTTGGTTTGCTATTGTTTAATATCGGATAATTATATGCTAATCATTATTAATTATATTTTTGTTTCTATATTTTTTATTAATTGGTTAATTATAATTAACAAATAACAAAAAATGAAAGATGGAAAGAGTATTTGTTGGTGTGTCGCTAGAGTAAAATAATATGCATAGTTTTAACTAATTTGCATCGTTGACGTCATTCATTTCATTCGTGTTTGCTTCAGCCACTTTTTTTATCTGCTATTGATTTTATTTTCATTAACATGTATATATGTTTTGAATTATTTATATTTATTTTTTAGTAAAAAAACAGTAAAAACTGAATGTGATGCCAGGGGGAGAAGATTTGTGTCTTGTTCTCTTTGCAAAGTTGTAACTCGCAGTTTCACACTGATGTCGATTTGATACACGAAACTATTTCCACATAAAACAACTTACTGTAGAGTAAGTAATTGGTAATTATTTAGAACCTCTGATAGCCACGCTTGTTCCAGCAATTCCAATGTTCTCGTTCAGACCACGGTAGATGCTGGAGTTCATTCTATTATTAAAATGTTTGTGGACATTCATTTTTAGAGAAAGGGTGATGTCTATTACGCTGCAATCACCTTCCAACACCAGTGTTCCTAATTTTCAATGCGCGCAATAATTGAAAGAAAACAATGCAGCCTTCTGCCAGAGAGGAGCATATGTTTTTGTACCAAGGAACTCCGAAAAAATAAAAGAAAATATAACATTGGAACTTTTTGCGACTTGACAGAAAAATAAAAAAAATCGTCATTGTGTTATTCCACTTATTCTCATACTGCACGTACCAACTGAATTCTCATCGTGTGTCGCTGCTTTCGACACAGCTGAGGTCATTCGACATGTATTTCCGTAGTCAAAAGAAATATTGTAATCTGCAGCGAAATTTGCCGATTTTTCGTTAGAAAACCCGTGTTCTCGGATCTTCATATCGAAATAGTGGATGAATGTTATACCTCTATGTAGTAAATTACTTCAACCAAAACCTTTTGCAGAATCCATATGTTGTTAGTGCTTCATATCAAAAAAGTGGTTGATGGTAAAACGTCCGGCTGTGGTTAAAACTATCACCTGAACCGTTCAGGCAATTGTTTTTCGAAAACTGATAATACTCGATCAAACAGGTCAACTCCGAGACTCTGGAAATTAAAAACGGATGTATTGATTCTGGAAGGTATTTTTCACAACGATGCAAGAACATTAAATGATGATTATTTAAAATAGAAGCCGTTTTCTCAGAAGTGTTTGAAATTTTTTATTAAACTTTCTCCTTGCATAGATTAAATAACGCGTAAAGTAATGACGCATGTCCCATTTTCCTTAAACTCTTAATTTTGGAAAATTATAAAAGTTTAAAATTTCTTCTGCATCTTTCTACAAGTACAATATTGAAGATCGAGATTTCTCGATTCAAATCTATTTTCCAAAGACATCCTTAAACTTGGCGGAATACAATTTTTCGAAAATAAAACTTTCTGCGCAATTTTGTGTAAAATGCAGGTGTATACGCGTAATTTTGCGAAACATTTTAAGCAATTTATTTCTCGTAAACGTCTCCAAATGTTTTCTTTTTTATTTCGAATAGAGCAGAGTACTTAAAAATTAAGTAGGTTCCGTTCTCGCAATCTCTGCATTATCGAAAATGGGAAAAACATACCATTGCAAAACTACAATATTGAAAAAATCGAGATTTTCTTAATGAAATATTTTCTTCAAAATTGGATCATACTGTCTTAGTTTCATTAAAATCTCTCATTTTTCGAAACTTGTAGTTCAACTGTCAGTTTTTAACTTCGGAAATTTGCATGATTACTTACGCTTGCGGTGTAGCGGTTAAGTGAAGTGCTTGCGAAATCTTAATACCTAACTTCTAATCTCAGAATGTGCGAAAATACTGCTTTGAAAACTCTGGCGAGTTCAAGTAGTAATATAATATTACGTAACTGCTACAAATATTGAGAGAAAGCACGTGCTGTAGAGCAGAACGTTTTCTATTCTTCGTTCTCTTCCAGCTTCTACTCACTTCTCTATGTTATTTTGTTTTCCCCCACTCAACTTTTTGTTTTTATATGGAGTATTTCTACTCCCCTTTCTGCTCTCCTTTATTCCACTCCCTCTTCTTCTTTTTCGTTCTTTTGCGGTAAAAGTGTGAGATGAATAGTAGGGAAAGCATTGCACTGGAAGGGGAGAGCTTCGAAAAACAGTTCCCTTTAGCAATTTTCCTTACCTTCATCAAATCACTTTAAAATCTGAATTTTCGGCTCTAGGTAAATTTGCACAGATTGTGCAGATAGGATAGTGAGAAATAACATTGTAGCTCCTGGATAAGAAGTATTTTATTTATTAACCTTTCTTATCTTGATTACGAGCTTGTTATCATATATACGGGACAAATCCATTTGACGATTAAATTAATGAGTCCAAAAACATTTTGTTGGGAAATTTAGAGTACACTGAGATATCGTTTGGTCAACTAAAAAATACATTGCAGAGTATGTACTCTCAAGTCATCCATGAAAATGGATACAATTTTCATTGTTATTTGTTCCCTATGTTTTCATGTTATTTTACAAAATATTCTATGGTGATTGAAACAGAAAAGGCGTTTTACATTACGCGCATTTACATTACATTACAAACATTTATTTACATTACTTTACAAATTTTAAATTTTATAGTGATATTGATAAACAATATGCCGCGTATTTCGTTACTACCTGGAGGTAGCAACATAAAGAGTCTCATAATTAATCGCCCTTTTCGTATTTATCACTCTTCAACAAGTTTTCCTCCCAACCCATTCTCTCTCTCTCTCTCTCTCTCTCTCTCTCTCACACACACACACACACACACTCTCTCACTCTCACTCTCACTCTCACACACTCACACACTCACACTCACACTCACACTCACACTCACACTCACACTCACACTCACACTCACACACACACACATACACACACACGGGAGCATGTGCATACGCAAACTATTTGTTTTGCAATTATTGCAGCACTACGCTCTTGCGGCTTTGCCAACAAATGTCTCAGGTAATTAGCGAAATACCCCCTAAAGGCAATGTTGCAGAATGATTCCAAACATGTAATTTCCATGTAGAACTAATGGATCTGGTTGCCTCAGAATTGAAGGTTGAATTAGTGAACTGTTAAAGAGTCATTCTTGCATAAGATAGCGTAGGACTCAATTCATCGGCATGCTTATTAAGAGGGAAAGTTATTTTTTCTAGAAAACTAACAATAGAAACCCCTCTTGTTAAGTATCAATAATTAAATGCTGCCTGACCCTGTTGAGAGCTACCGGTGAGCCCTTTGAAGAAGCTACCCTTTCACATTCAAATGAAGCTTGAAATGTTGCGTGCTGTGCGGAGATTTTCCGTGGGGCAGTTCAGGGGATGAGGGGAGGGGACCTGTGGGGAGCTAGGAGTGGGGGGGAGAGGGGCTAGTGCGGCTGATGCTTTAATTCGATGAGCCCGACGCCAAACGTCAATTCACCTAAGCCGCTATTCTCCGACGTTCCCTCGTTACGACGGGCCGCTACCCGCACCGCTCCGCCTGGCGCGTTGGTGCGTCTGACGCATGCTGCTCGCTCTACCTGGCCAGTGGAGCTCGTTATGCCTGATGCTCGCTGTAGGCGCCGTATTCGCTGCACCGTTCGATGCGATTCGTGCTGAAATGCACGGTGTTTGCAACGTCTTGAGCATTCTTTGCTAAATACGTACTCGTATTGAATTGACTTGATGCCTTACTTTACGAGACTCGGGCCATCAGGTCCGGTCTTCCGTCTGACCACAGAAATTTCGCTACGCTCCTTTCCCCAACTAGCGGAGAAAGGGAGTATTTCTTGGGCGAGAAAGAGGCTACTTGAATTTAGGTCAGAGGCTTTAGCTAGACTAGAGCATTTAGACTTGAGGAACTTTTACGTGCAAGTATATCTACTAACAAGGGACAGCCGGCTTTACTTCCCCTCCGAAGGAAGGTGTACGAAAGATTTTTTCGCCCATAAAAAAATCAACGGCGTCGATCGGGTTTGAACCCGCCAGCTTGGGTATAACAGTCCGATACGCTAACCATTACACCATATCCATTCCCGGTATTTGCAATTCGTCTGGTGCTGCCTCGGCCTAGCGATGATTTCTGGTGCTGCAGACAGTCGCTGTCCTTGCTTAGCGAGTCTGGTCCGCGTCCATTCGCTTTTACGGCATTCGGGGCGACCTCCCGATGAGTAACGGCTCTTTGTGGGCCCAGCGCCGTTCATGGGCCTGCCCCACGGCGGAGACCCGCGGAATTGCGGACTCTGAGAGCTGCGAATGCGGCGCGGCGTTTATGGCGCTAATCACGGACAGAGGGCTCTTGTTACGTCTCCATCTTTACTACAGATTCTACTATGCCAGGCAGTGACTTCGCTTATTCTACTGTGGCATCTCTGGTACTTCCACTTTACTTTTGTTACCGGCTCTATTCATAAGAAATGAAAATGTTGAGGTAAGATACGCTCCAAGATGAAGCAAACGGGTAATTGTTTTGGGCGCGGATAAAGACTAGTTCATAAAAACGAGCTATATTCGGGCTGTTAATTATCCAGTGAAGACATAATTTAACAATGTTATTTTCAGGAAATGCATTGTAAGGAAAACTTCCACTTCCAGCCAAGAAATATATTTTCTAACCAAGTTCTATATAGAGAATGAATAGTCGTGCTGCAACAGAACATACTTTTTTGCTCTTACGTACCTACATCCGTAGGAAAAAATGAACGAAAATATTTGGAGCAGTTTTCAAGAATTCCAATAGCCGCACTTTCAAGCAGAAAGTACGTGAAAACTAGTCCTTTAAAAAAAAATTACATAACCTTGTATAAAATATTTTTTAGAACAGATCATCTTTTATTTGAGATAGAAACTCTATCGGCAACATTCTAGTTTTGCAATGTTAATATTTTTGCAATTTTCGAAAATACAGAGAGATGGAGGAAAAAGGGACCATCACCACATTTTTGCCGTCTACATGGGAGGAATAAGTTTAAAGAAAAAAATCGAACGGTTTTTGAGAAAACTTGTCATTAAAAATGGTCTATATTTCACTCAAAATTAATTGGAAAGTACTCAGAGAAACCTTGAACAGAAATTACGCAAAAACCAATTGCAAATGTCGTCCTGATTGTAAAGATCTGATTTTTTTGAGCAAATTTTATTTGTGACAAAAATCTTCAGTAGATAGTTTTGCAATGTTTACATTTTTCAATTTTCGAAAATATAGGGAGTTCGACGGAAATGAGAGAAGAAAAAAATTGAAAATATTGTGGTTTCATGTAGTAAGTACCCTAAAAATCAGAACATCTATTTCAAACTCGCAAGACCTCGATGTCCTTTAAATCGTTTGTGGAATATTAATTTTGTAGAAAGTCGTTAGAACGGTTTAGGCGCTAGTGTTGACCACAGATAGACGTACACTGTAACATGTATTAACGAAATAATGATGCAAATACATATTTATAACATAGGAATATCTATAGAGACTTAAATAACAATATATTATCTACTTACTAGTAGATATAATTACTACTTACATTAATATCAATTAATACGTACTTTATAATTTATATTTACAAGTACGTACATCGAAACGTGGATTTAATTTGTTGTCTGATGCAACAAAATACATTGATTTTAACCAATAATTAGACATGGGCTGTGGCCTTTTGGTTAGGAAAATCAACTTCTCAAAAGTGGATGAGGAATATCCCACAGAGAAACGGTAACAAAGGATGCGGTATTTACGGTCATCACACAATCGCAGTCCACTCATCCCTTAATGCCACCTGCCGCCGTCTTCCTGGGAACTTCCCCGATGGCGCTGACTCTTCTCCCCCTTCTCCCATTTCCCCTCCCGACATCCCCTCTCCATCCTTCCCGTCTGCCCCCGAGCTGCCACGCCGGCGAGCTCGGTGCTCTAGTGTGCGGCCGATTAGGCTACGTTAAGTGAAGAGCTCTACGCCTGGCAAAGATGGGTGAATGTCTCTAAAGCCATTAAACAAAATCTATCAGTAGCATATTTTCAGGGCAATAGGGAAGTCTCCTTGGTTCGAGCCCAACCGCCAACATCATAAGGATTTTCTGCTCGATCCGACAGCACATCACCTTTCTGGTCACTAAATTTATTTCCATCTTAAATCCCCTCGTGCCGTTAAAACGGGGAAAAACCCTAACCATCAGATCAGAAATAAAAACAAATACCCCTATCACTCGTGATAAATTTCGCTAAATTTGAACCTGATTAGAAGAAGCAAATAGGAATTCTCTCCCATTGTAATAGATTTAAGCTAAACATAAGTCACTAACTAATGCATATGTGGAGTTACTAGATGACGTATCTATGTATCTATGACGAAATTACAATAAATGTAATACAAAACTACTGATAGTGTGTAGTTTGCAATACACCTTTATTGGGGTGCAGAATGTCACGATCTTCATCCAGAAAGAAGTCTCTCGCAAAGGAAACTTGTGACTAGGTTCTTTACCCTTCTCCCTAAAAGTGCTACTCTGTCAATCTAGGTATTTCTGTAATTACGGCCCACAAATATTCCTGTAATGATATTGACAATTATCAAACAGCACTCATCATTCATGGTAGCGCCAGTCAAATAATTTTTCAGAAACGCCAAGATGAACATCACCACAGAACATGTACTCACAGAACATTCTACTTGTTTCAGTCATACTCAGTGTTTCAGAATACTGTTATTAGTTGTTATTAAATTCAAACATGTATAGAATCCAACAAAAAAAAATGAAAAATTTGAAGCATGGTAATAACAAGGGAGTGACCTTGAATCCACGTGGGGTCATATATGTAATATATTGCGAAAGAGTTGAGACTAGTCTAGATAGAGCGGAAGTGAAACATAAACTCAATTTTGAGACTAGATTGTGCTGAAGTCGTGACGAAATTGAAATACCCGAACTATGAACGCGTTGGATCAGCATTGCCACGGAAATGGAGAAGAATTACAATGCGATAGAGTGGTATTTGGAGAGAGTTGAGAAGGTATTTATAAAACGGAAGTGGAATGGGATTTGGACGCAAGTAAATGTGAAGTTAAGTCACGGGTTTGGAAGAGACGTCGCTAAGTCGATACTGTTGGGCAATAATGGAAGAACATTAAGAGCGAGAATGCGAAGAATTAATGGATTAATACGAGTTTAAAACATGATTCCGACAGAGAGAATTAAATGCCATTAAGATGGAATTTGAGATTGATTGTGACGAAATTGGACGATATTGCGCCAGAGTCGCGTAATAGTTGGCTCTAGTTTATGAGGAAAATGGGAAAGGGCATATTTGGTATTGGAACTAGTTAGGATGAGTTTGAAAAGGTGATTAGTATGGTATTGGAAAACTCGAAAGGTCTGGAAATCTGTGATGAGGTCGGGGGTGAGATTGTTCAGTGAGGACTAAATGGATTTTGGACAGGTGAGAAAACCTTAGAGGATTATCAGTCGAGCATGGTCTGGTATTACCCAAAACGAGGTCGGGTTAGCGATAGTTGAAACATAATCCAATGGAACTAGGACGGGATTAGAAGGGTTGATCTTATCCGATGCGGATGCGGAACGAGCGTCTGGTTGAGATTGTTGAGCGGCGAGGTTGCTCTAAAACGGAGACAAGGCCGCGTCGAGATTAGAGCTGGGTTGCAGCGACTCGGTTCGGGTCTAGGGAGGTCTGCGGCGGTCTGGGACGGGCCGGGGTGGGTGTATATGCGCGGGGACGAAGTACAAGGCAGCGCAGGTGCGGCGGCGTTGATGGCTGGTTCATTTACGACGCCGTAAAGAGGCGCCCGTCGCCCCCCCCCCCCGCACGGCCCCACGGGCCTTCAGCAGCGCGTCCGACTCGCAAGGGCCGGCCCACCCGCTTCTTTTATTCCTAATCATTTAATGTGAAATGTAATTAGCAGGAAACAACGGTCGGGCTCCGTCGCGGGAAACTACAGTCTCGCGAGAGGCGGCGTAGGCCTGGGTGCGGCGGGGGGGGGTCAGAGGGGGGAGAGCGTCGCGTCGCGGCAGAAACCTCGCGCGCCTCCACTTCACGGTCCAATTTAGCCGTCGAGAGACTCCCACTCTCGTCGCGCCGACCCATCCGCTGGTGGCTCTGAGAGCCGTTTTCTAACCAAAAATGGACTGCATTACGAGAGGCGGCGTGAAATTAAAGCGAGGAATCTGTCGACGTCTGGAAGCACGGCTGTTCCTCGAGCCAGCCGGCGCGACGGGGAGGACGGCGAGGAGGGGACAGCCAGGGGGACGCGAGAGGAGGGATGCCGGACGAGGGAAGGCGAAGGGGAACGGCGAAGAGGACGCGAGAGGGGACGCGAGAGGACGCGAGAGGGACGGCGATGAGGGGGCGGCGAGAGGTTAGACGTGATAGGAGACGGGGAGATCGGACGGGAAGCGGAGGAGAGCTGCTACGACTAGCGTAAAACCGGGAGAGAGATAACAGCGGAAGGATGGACGGAGATGGGGCGGCGAGAGGAGACGGGCTTGAGAGAGCGATCGGACGAGACGGACGCTTTAACTGTGACGGGCGAAAGGGCGACGAAGAGGATGAAAACGAGTGGGACGGCCGACCAGGGGCCATCGAAGGGGACGGGCGCCCAGGCCAGCCAGCGTGGGGGACCGGCGAGTGTCTGTCGCAGGGCCGCTCGGAAGGGTCGGGGAGCGCAGGCGGGCGGGCGAGCGTGGCGTGCGGGGCGGAGGCGGGCGCGGGGACGGCGCCGCGCGCCGGTGCGAGTAGAGCGAGCGGCGGGCGAGAATGGCGAATGGGCGGAGGGGTGTTTCCCAGCGCGCTGGAATTCGCGGGAGCCGCGGGGCGCCGCCGTGGGCAGGCGGAGGGAGCGCGAGGAGGCTGGGAGCGCGCGTGCGAGGGCGCGGCGCGGGGGACGCGAGATTTATGCGGGGATAGCGCCGCGGAGGGAGATTGGTCTGCGCGCAGAATAGGACGAGGACGTCCGGAGGCGACGGGGCGCGACCACGCGGGCCCCGGGTAAGCCCGGAGGGACGCGCCGGGGCGCGGGCGGGTGGCGGGCGGCGGACGGTCGAGAGCGCCCGCGCGGCGAGGCGCAGCGGACCGGTCCCGCCGGCCCGACGATCGATGCAACTGACCCTCCGCCACGCCTGCACCGCCCGCCCCGGAGCCCACGCCGCCGCCGCCCATCGCGACGCCGCGGGGGCGTCTCAAGACGACGCGCCCCTCCCGCCCCCCCGGCGTCCGCGCGCCGCCGAGCCAAATGCGCCGGCCGCTGCACGGGCGACGAGTTATTCCGTTCTTTCCGCACCTCGGGGACCGTAAAGACGCGATCCCGGAACATCTGCAGTGGCCTCGGGAAGTCGGCTGGCGGATGCGCGAAAAGCTACGAGCTTTGAGCCGTCAGGGTGAATGGCGTCTGTGGTGCTCCTCTACACGGGAAGGCGTGCACGACTTATTCTCGTTCTTAATGAAGCACAGAGAGTGCAGCTAGAAACGGTTCAGGGCCGGGAGGAACAAACGGGAAGGTTTCTCTCCACTTTCACTTGTAACGAAGGTAGAAACCTCTTCGTCTACTTCAGGAGTCCTGCGAGCCGGGGTAACTTCCCCTGACTCCGTTCTCATTTCCCCTCCAAACCCAGATAGAGGTGAACACGCGGAAGCGGGCACTGTAAGCAAGTTTGCACTCGAAATGTAACGAAGAATGCTGGCTCCATACGAATTGCTTGATGTTTTCTATGCAACTCCAAGATTTGAATTCGTTTGTATTCTTTATTACTTATTCCTTTATTCTTTGTGAATTATCTTTTTAATTGTGGTTTGTATAAATTGTTTTGTCAAGGGCCAAGGGTAATACCGCGGCCGACGTTTGCATTATCTGGGCTATCTGGGACGAGCCACGTCTGTGTCGTGGTGGCTGACGTTTCGGCCAACATTGTGGCCTTCCACACAGCGTACTCAGCAGAAAGCTCTGAGAAAGGCCACCGTGTGGACAAAACGTCAACCACGACAGAAACGGGATCGTCCCGGACAGCCTAGATAATACAAGGGTCAAGTACGTTTCAATGGCAAATTCCTTCCTTCTTTTTCTGTTATTTTATTAAATCATTCTTGTATGTATCAATAATATGAAATAAATTACCAAGTCTATAAATTAACAATTTTCACTTACGCCAGTACAGCTCTTTTAATGGGTAAGGATCTTTGTCGTATATAATCACACGAGTCCTTTGGAAATTTCTGATAAATTCCGGAGTCGCGTAGCGCAGAGGGGAATTATCTGGAAGTTTCCAATGCCCGAGTGCTGTGTAATAAGACTATCAACTAATGAAATTAGCTTCAGTACAGTTCCATAATGCGTCAAAGTTACTATAGGTCTACGCTCGACGTGCACACGTCACGGATTCTTATGGTTAATGTATCGCACTTAGTGATTAGCCACCACAGAGGAGATGGTTAGAAACGCGATAATTTTTTTGCATACACTGTTTTGATTGGTGCATACTGTATGCTATTTGTGTTGATATCACGAGTGGAATAGTCTTTTAAAGCTCCTACTCTGAGCGCAGGAGGTTAATGCGATTATTGCACTGTTAAGTACACACGGTTACGAAATCGTGCCCTTTAGCTTCAAAATTTAATTCGATTCTCCATTGTTAATTTTAAATCTCGCTTATTATTAATAATCCATTTTAATGTATCATTTCTCTGCTTTTGTGGATGAAATGGGAATTAATGTAACTTTTGCTGCAATAACTGCGAACTGACCATCATAACACCATCATGGTCCAGATATCTAGTGACCGCCATTCCGGAGAAATGTGTGCAATTTGCTTTTAAATCTAGCGAAAGTTGCTGAGACCGCAGTGCTCGTGAACTCTAGTAGGCTAGTTACGTATTTCCGCAGCCTAGTCATTCATGCATGGACCTTGGTATACATATATACTTATCATTCGTGGTCTAGTTCATGCCAATTTCAATAATATATATTTTCGGTAATATAACCTTACACTACTAATAGGTTTAACTACATCAATGTAGAGAACATTAGAGCAATTACTTTGGCAATAGTCGCGCAACAAGTTGACAACGTGTAATGCTGGATTTGTCACAGCTATTATTTTTTTGTACTGGGGCGACTCTTTCCAGTAGTCTGCCCGTCTTCCATTTTCGGCTGTAAAAGTTTCGTCGAGGCTTATGGAATTTGTGTTGTACCAAATTGGACCGAGGAATATTATTTATACGTTTCTTCGCCTCAATGAATTATATTCCCGTCATTGTTCCCGTTAACCAGCACCGCACCATTACAATCTACGCCATACAACGATTTCATTCATTAAAACATGAAATTTATACCATAATCACATTCTTTTTTTAATGTGTTGTGTCTTTGTCACACGTCTCTAACCCCTTTTTTTTGCGCAATGAGCGCCTGCAGTAAACCTTCTTCGAAATTCGTCTTCTTGTAGTGTCACGTCGCAGTCAGTCTCTCTTCGTTAAGGGCCTCAGTGCCGTTAGTAACTGAGGTTCGCAGACGGTCACCTGCCTAGGAATGCATGGTGTCTCGAATTGCTTCACTTCACGGAGCGCAGGCCAAAATCAAGTCGGAACTGAATAGATTAACTATGGATACTGGATTTAATGTATTCACCATTCTGAGACGTGTGTTTGTGTGCGTTTTGCAAGATTATTGTGACATAAACAGGCGTAATTTAAAAAAAAAACAGTTTGTAGAGCGTGTTCCGTAAATAATTTCCTCGAATGTCGTCAGTAGGGTGGGTGGATCTTCATCTTTACTAGTGCGCATTGCGCTGTTGTGAACTTCTGTTGGCCTCTGCAGCGATGCTTGTTCCATGAAACATGGCTTATGGTAGATTCTCGTGGTTCACTATAAAACACTGCAAACGAACTCAGGGAATATGGCTCAGCGTGCAGTACCGTCCATAACACTCCAGGAAATGAAAGGCACTGAAAACTCAGCACATTCTTTACTACACGAACGTAAACCCTGAAGAGATCAAACTTGACCGATAGATAATACAATAGAATTTATTTTTAAATGAATATATTTTACTTCTCTAAATATTTATTTACCCAAGGGAGACCTTCCAAGCCCGCCACTTAAAGTTTGATTTTATTCGTGATTTTCATAAATTAATATATTGATGTAACTATTAATATACGTAAGCATTTCTTTAAATAAAAACGTTCATTCAGTTTCTTGCTCTACAGATGAAAAGAAACCTACTTACTCGCATCAAAATGTCTATTTAAAGGCAAAACCTATTGCATATTTATGACAAACAATGCCTAATGGATCTTCCTAACAGAGTAATTTTATACAATACTATACTAATTGTAAGACTTAAAATACAATCAGTATTTCAAAATGTGTTGTTAGCGTTTAACTTTCGAGTGAATAGTCGCGATTTTTTTTAATCTTTAGCCGAAGACGCTGTAATAACTAAAATTATGACAAATACATTAGATAAACTGCATTTTATTTTGAATATAAAGGACTTCATAATCAAAGTGAATGACTTCAGCTTCGAAAAAAACGTTGAAACCCTAAACAAATTTGACGAGCCTCCGAAGCTTCCCTCTTGGTAATTTTGGTATTTGTAGATTTACTTTGGGTGAATGCGACAAATTATTGAATACACTATTTCTGAATTCACTGGATAAGTATATTCCTGCTCTTGTACTCTCATTGCTAAGCGTTTTGTCTCTGCGGGAGAGAACTGATGTACAAGTCAGTTCAAGTTTATATTTCTATAAGACCCTTTGCCAGAGGAGGAAGAGCTACATTCTGACGATGTTATGTTTACCAAACCTGTTTCCACATACGCACTCATGCACCTTATTTAACACATACAGGAGGTTTGAAACAATGCAGTGAAGTTTCTAGTGAGAACATATATTATGTTTAATGAAAATTAGTTATGCCAAAATGTTTTTTTTGAACAGGGAATCTCACACATATGTCCACAAACATCATACTGAAGATGATTGTAAAAGAAGCAAGATTTCGGGTCGAGAAACGCCCACTGTCTCGTGGGGAAAATAATCGAGGTGATTCGTTGCTAGTCCATTCGTTACATGCAGAAAACAACCAGAAATTCTGCTCCTTCTGGGATATGTGCGGACAGGCGTTAGACTCGTGACATATGATTTTTAATATAACCGAAAGTGAAGCCGCAGCCTCCCCCAATTTGCGAATGGCCACAGTCTATTGCCAACACCGCCAGCTTATTCTAACATGGTCTGGCTGTCCGTCGCTCTAGCTCTCTGACTCGCTTCCCTCCCTCTCAGCCCGCACTCAGCACGCATAGCCCGAAGCTGCGTTGCAAAACAGAAGCTCGACGTTCACAAAGGCTCTAGGTCGAAACTTCCTCGACTTGTGTTTGGAGAAGACGTGATATGTTGAGCTACGGCCAGCGAATCAGCCAAGGGAAAATCGCCCATACAACTGTAGCAGGTTCTCGCCAATTTGTATATTGTGGGACTGAATGATACAGAATGCACATGTATATCTATAGTCCTTTGTAGCAGAACATTGATGTGAATTTATCCGCGTGTATTGACATCGTCGACGCGTCAGACACAAAGCCAAAGCGTTTGAAGTTCTTTATTCTCATGACGTTCGCACGAGTTTTCAACCGAACTATATGACAATAAAAAAATTAAATCCCGGTTTATAACCCACACAAGTGCAATAGAACACTATGTATAAAGACGTCAACTTGCTGGATGGATTCCAATACCTGCCGTTAATTTGAAATATTTTATTTGGTTGCATACGTTCTATTGCTCTTTTATGCTAATTTGTACAGAGTAGGTAATCTCGTAGCAATATTATTTTCAGAACTACCAAAAACAAACATCTTTGTTCATTTGAACGGCAAACATAAATCAAATAAAATATACAAAAGAAAAAAGAAAGATGTAGTAGAAACATATACTGCTCTACCCAACAGAGTAAACTCCATGGCCACAGCTGTCGCAAAGCAACCTTAAATAAATAAGAATTGCACATCAATGAAAGGAAGTGTGATTTCCAACTCCTATTAAAACACGAAACGTTCTGAAGTGTCTATTTCACACTTTCCACCTCTTGTTCAAAAATACTCGGTTATATATTTTATAATCATATATGTTTGTGTTTGGGCTCGTAATTATATGTATGAAAATTGTACCTTATGAAAATTGTATCATGGCACTCTTACAATATCTTCGTGCACCGCTAGCCTCGCCCCATGATCACACGTGATAGTATTGATGACCCTACTAAAGTCGGCGTGTTATCACCAGCGTGAGGGCCATAGGTACATTATGTGCAGACGCTACGTTCGGCCCGGAAGGTCTACGCCCAGGAGCATTAAGCACCCGCTGATTCTCCCAACGTGACCTACACATGTTCGACTCCATGTACGCGACCAACACATGTCCTCTGCCCACTGTCGTGTTGCGCGGGGACTGGACACACAAAAAGGGCGTCATCCGTGGCAGTGACCGAGGAGAAAATCACTAACTGCCATTCGTCATGGAAGTGCTCACTCGCGGATCAACTGCGCAACTTGTGTGTCTGTGAACTATGACTTTTTCCTTAACGGGAGCAGTTCAGGTCGAAGGTCACCATGATTTTATGCTGGCCAGCCGATAACTAAGTTTATGAGAAACCAAAGTATTGGTGGTTTGTTTATAAGCATTCGAAAAGTGAATAGGGATATTTAGGGTATGATAAAATCATGTGTAAATTTTGCTTTGAAACAATTTGTTCTTAATTAGCGAAAACTTAAGATACGCTGTCAAACGGCCTGAATTATATTAATACGTCTTTTAATTTGTGAGGTTTTCAAGCAGTTTTGTCACAAATTAGATTTCAATTGCCAATTATTCGCATACTTCTTTATCCATATTTACGTCATATTATATTGCTCTATTCAGTTGGTAATTCTTCAAAAAGTGTTAAGCATTCAAATGTAACAATACAGAGTATTGACTGTGTAGGAGTTTCTCGCTTGGGGACCTTAAGCATTGTATGATGACGGACCTTCGACATATTCCAAATAGAAAAAGAAAACATGGGAAGAGGGCTGAAATAGAATGGCGTACGCCTACTTTCTATATTTATCAAATGAATGATTTAAAAAAAATAAAGGCCTATAATGTAAAGCTCCGTCACAGGGCCTCGACCAAAGCAAAACCTTCTTTTGCTATATCTAGTATTAAGTATTAACATAAAAAGTAACTTCAAAAGAGATTACACATATGCGATCGGTATTATTTATTGGATTGGATATAACGTGAAAAAAACTTTGGTTGTGTCGCCAGGTGGTAGCGCTGTTTTTTTATATAATATATCTTTATTAGTGAACGAATATACATAGTTCAGTATTATTTATACTACATCATATGTATAGGTAGCGCTGTAATGCAGTGTATTGACTGAAACCGCTAATCAACCAAGCAATCAGGCACGGTCTCGAGACACGTTGTTCCGTGTTGGAAATATATTAAGAATACATTTTAATTTAAGAGGAAGTAAAGAACTATAACCTGTATTCCGATTTATGAAATCGCATACTGATATACAATATGCTTTATTATTAATTTTCTACGCGTACAGAAAATTAAAGGAAACGCAGCCTCCTATGATGTGAGAGAAGTCTAAGGTTTCTTGATGTCGTACGCTTCCGCGGCCAGAGTCATGATCTGGGCTGTCCGGGTGACGCCGCGTCGATGGCTGAGGTGCCGACGTTTCGACCGACATAGCACGGTCCTCTTCAGGGCTGTACTGCTCAAGGGGGAGCAGGACCGCGATATGTCGGTCGAAACATCGGCACCTAAGCCATCGCGGCGTCACCCGGCGTCACCCGGCTTCACGCGGCGTCACCCGGACAGCCCAGATCATGACTCTGGCCGCGGAAACCTACGACATCAAGAAAACTTAGACAGACCAGATCAGTCTAAGGTTTCGCTACACCGAAAAAAAAGAACCAGGAAACTTGTTACAGTATCATGGATCTGATATACTCCAACGGTTCGCTTTTTTCGGTGTACATACACAGAAACTGAGAGAAAATTCAAAAATAATGAAACGGTTTCGATTTTGACAGAAAAATAGAATTGTTTGATTCCTTTCTTCCACTTCTCCTGCAGTGTGTCGTCGTCCGGCGCGGGGCCCGAGGTCGCCGAGGCACGAGTGCAGGGGCGATTTCGATTCGGAGGGACGCGGGTTCGAGTGGGCATGGTGGGGCGTTTCCGTACCATTAAGGATCGCAATAAAATAACATTTCCATTCAGCCCGTTTATCAGCCCTGGTTAGGCAGTGCCTCTAACAGAGAGGTCTTAGGATTCGTGTCCCGACGGTGGCAAGATTCGCGTCTCTAGTTCCGTAGCTCCGTATAATTCAGCCGCTGTTTGGAGGAGAATTCTAGTAGCCGGCTGCCCGGGTCGGTAGTTTTCCGGTGTTTCTCCGATCAACACCAGGCGAGTGCCGGGCAGTACCCTAACTGGTCAAGAACCACGCGTGACCATTCTTTCCTCTTCCTTCTCCTTTCCTCATCCTTTACTTATACACAATTACACTCTCATGTACTACACTATCCCACATGTCGGCTTGTCGGGAGTTCACAGCTTGTTGCGTCTGGGACGGTGCCCCGTTGATGGGAGATACCTGGGTGAGGAAAATCCCCGCAAGTCGACGTAGGTCGGCGTCCAATCTCGCCAGCCAGTGGACAGATCACTACCCCATCCCACAATACAATCATGTACTACATTTACGGGACTAAGGACCATAGCAGATGTCGCTCCTGGACACACTAATAATTCCATCATTTCGGCCTGGTTAGGACCGGATAGGTGTGGTAGGGCGGGTTGGTCTTCGTGCGGGCCCCGATCTGCGCGCCACCTCACCGCCTCCTTGCCTCCCCAACTCGAATCGGTTCCAAGTGTGTTAAGGGCGCGCGGCACAAACGGCTGTGCATATACAGAACCTCTCTGAACTTCAGTGGAGCGAAGGATTGGGAGGCTGATGCATGTGCATAAGGGAGTCAAAGGGCAGTGATAGAACCAAGGACGCCAATATATCCTAGAGGACGACGACGTTAAGCCATATGACGACAACGATGATGATACGGATCAAGATTTCAGACTGACCTTGTTTTGTTTGAACAAAAGTACAATTTTTTTAAGAAATCAGTGGTGCATTCGACAGTAGCGCGCAACACAACCTACGGACATAACCTACAGACCGATCACATAGCACGTGACAGGATCGCAGCGTTGCGTCCGTCAATTACAACCCGCGAGTAGGAGGCGGGATAGGCGACGAGCAGTGATGGAGGGAGGTGCCGAAGTGAAATAGTAGCTGATGGAGAAGATTCACTTTTTTACTACTCACCCACCACACGTGACGAAACGAAAGGAACTCGTTGGTAACCCCGTGAAGTTACGCTGATGTGGATCATGACGTTGGACAGAGTTCAGGACTGCTAGCACGCTGGCACCGAGTGCGTTACCTTTGACGATAAAAAAACGATGAAAAATGTCGGGTTTACGGAGGTGTATGTACCTCTGAGTGGCAGGTGTTGAGGAACTGTGCGGCTGACAATACACAATGTCAGTATCATAGACTAGGGAGGTAAATAGTGGCATTGGCAGCGGCACAGTCTCGCCCACGGCAGCGACCGAGGGCGACGACATCGTCGGGGAAATGCACGGGCAGGACGCAAATAGACAAAGCGATCCGCTCTCGCTTTCTTTCTTCCTCTTTTTTTCTCTCCTTCTCTCTCTCTCTCTCTCTCTCTCTCTCTCTCTCTCGATTTCTTTCTTTTTTTCTCTCGTGTTGTAAATGGCGCCTAACGACCAGGAGATGAAACGAGTCAATTGTCAGTCAATTCCTAGCGAAATTTGTGAAAAAAGACTTCTTCAATTAATATTCATTTAATGGATCTTGCGCTACGCGACAAGTCGTTCTTCACCATTCATGTAAATACATTGTTATTTATTATAATAAACCTAGCATTTGGAAGTGTGAAATCTTGAGTATCAATGGAAGTCCCTGCTCTCGTATAACCTTCCTAATTTTGTGGGGTAAGCGTTTTTCCAACCTCCCTGAGAAAAAAAATCTTCTTAGAGTCTTATGCTTGCTGTGGGCTAAAAAGGGGATGGAATCACGGATATTTCGCGGTCAGTGATGGGCGCGGCACCTCACACACACACACACACACACCATCTTATTGAAGTCTTTGTTAAAAATTTTTGTAAAAATATATAATTTATTGTAGTGTTGTACGAGACTATCTTTTTTGTCGTGTTTGGGTAATGTGAGTGCACCTTTTGAGAAAATGATTTTGTGTGGATTTGTTCAGAAGCAGTTTTTGCTTCTGCAGGCCAGTAGTCTATATTACTAAACCATGAATCAGAATCAATTTTGAGCACGTATTTGATTGTGTTATTTGGCGATATTTCATTCTGCTCGTTGCGAAATTTTCTCCTACGAAGCTTGCCACTGCCTACGACACAACTGACGTCATGCGTTGAGGACGCGCTTCAGTGTTCACGTGATCCTTCTCAGAAGAGCAAATTTTTGCTGGTCCAGGATTCCATTCCTCTCCCCCCCCCTCCCGTATACCCACAACCACCCGAACGCGTCACAGCAGCATTTTCGCTGTTGCACGCCGCAAGTTAGAATACTGTGACGTAGTGAAATAAGAAATAAATTTCAATAACAAAAGAAAAATAATATATTAAAGA
>BOPP01000055.1:5589715-5611830 GCA_017312745.1 Gryllus bimaculatus
AGAAAGAGAGAGAGGGGGGAAAAGAGAGAGATGGGTTATGAGAGATTGGAAGAGAGCTGAGATGAGAAAGAAAGACATAGAGAGAGATGAGAATGCGAGAGAGATGAGAATGCGAGAGAGATGAGCATGCGACCGAGAGATGAGAATGCGAGGAGATGAGAATGCAGAGAGATGAGAATGCGAGAGAGATGAGAATGCAAGAGAGATGAGAATGCGAGAGAGATGAGAATGCGAGAAAGAGATTGAGAATGCGAGAGAGATGAGAATGCGAGAAGATTGAGAATGCGAGAGAAGATTAGAATGCGAGAGAGATGAAGAATGCGAGAGAATGAGAATGCGAGAGAGATGAGAAATGCGAGAGAGATGAGAATGCGAGAGAGATTGAGAAGTGCGAGAGAGATGAGAATGCGAGAGAGATGAGAATGCGAGAGAGAATGAGAATGCGAGAGAGATGAGAATGCGAGAGAGATGACGAATTGCGAGATGAGATGAGAATGCGAGAGAGATGAGAATGCGAGAGAGAATGAGAATGCGAGAGAGATGAGAATGCGAGAGAGATGAGAATGGAGAAAGAGATGAGAATGAGAAAGAGATGAGAATGAGAAAAGAGATGAAGAAATGAGAAGAGATGGAAGAATGAGAAAGAGAAATGAGATGAGAAGAGATGAGAATGAGAAGAGATGAAGAATGAGGAAAGAGGATGAGAATGAGAAAGGAGATGAGAATGAGAAAGAGATGAGATGAGAAAGAGATTTGAGAATGAGAAAGAGATTGAGAAATGAGAAGGGATGAGAATTGCGAAAGGGATGAGAATGAGAAGGATAGAATGAGAAAGGATGAGAATGAGAAAGGATGAGAATGAGAAAGGGATGAGATAGAGAAGGGATGAGATGAGAAAGGGATGAGAATGAGAAAGGGATGAGAAATAGACGAGATGGAGACATGAGAATGAAACAGATGAGAATGGAGAAAGAGAACGAGATGAAGAATGAGAAGAGAACGCAAGATGAAGATGAGAAGAGAACGGATGAGAATAGAGAAGAGAATGAGAGAGAGAAATGAGAAATGAGAGAGAGAAAAGAGAATGAGAGAGAGAAATGAGAATGAGTAGAGAGAAATGAGAATGAGAGAAGAAATGAGAATGAGAAGAGAAATGAGAATGAGAGAGAAGAAATGAGAATGAGAGAGAGGCAAATGAGAATGAAGAGAGAATAATGAGAATGAGAGAGAGAATGAGAATGAGAATGAGAGAGAGATATGAGAATGACATATGAGATATATGAAAATGAGAGAGAGAGAGAGAGGATGAGAAAGAAAAGACGTATCAGAGAGAAGAGAGAAGAGAGTTAAGTGAAAGCGAAGCATTGGAAAATGGCAGCGCCCGGTGGGAGCGATACGCCGCTCTGGCCAAGCAGCCGACCTCTGCTTCTTTCCGCTGCATTTGCAACGTTGACTTCAATCTCCGCTCCGGGTTTTTCGGCGCTTTTGGGAAGGCAAAAACGGCGGCCTGGGCAGGGGCGAGGGAAACGGCAAAGGCGCGCACACTTCGCAGGCCACTGGCCGCCGGCGCCGCCCCTCTCCCTCCCCTCCCCCTCCCTCCGCCCCCAACCGCGCCCCGCGGCGGCCGCGGGCCGTTGTTTTTTGCGGTCGGGTTGCAGCCGCGCGCGACCTCTCGACCGTGGTGTGAATTGATGAATAGATACTTCTGGTGGCGGCGCCGCGTTGCGGCCAGCCCAGCGCTCCCGCGGCCAAATCCCGGAACTTTACTCCTGCGGCGGTTTTCAGGCGCCCGCGCGCGTTCTGCTGGAGGCGGTGGGCCGGGTGGGGGCGGGGCCGGGGCGAGGCAGGGGTGAAGGTGCGGGGAGAGCGCGTGAGAGAAGACCAAGGAGAGAAAACAGACGGGTGAGAAGGAAGGCGCGGGCGCAACCCAGCTGAGGGGAGAGCAGGCAATATTCAACAGAGGGAGTCCCAACCTTTTGTTACAAAACCGATAAAAGTACATATTTATTCCACAGAGCCTGATTTATCTTCCTGATTATTAGTCAATCATTCAAGAACCACAACAGATGAAGATTTATCCCAGAAGATATTATTTCCCGGCTTTTTGCAAGTTGGACGTTCAAAGTTAGCCTTCTGATTCTCTATTATTTATGAAAAGTGTGTGGATTTTGAACTCCTAAGTTTCTGCGCATCTCACCGTGTACCCTGATGTTGATCTGAGGCCCCAGGCCGGAGTGAAACAAAGACGGAACACCAGTCACGATATGATACGAGAATGATAACACCAGTCACGCAATGGTGGCGAAGGCGGTGACGACAGTGACAAGTGGCGGGGGCGGCGGGTCTGAGGGACGACGTGACAAAATGCAATGGTACAATGGCAATACTTTAGGGAGTAGAGGATAGAAGAACGGCATTGAACGATCCCATGTCTTGAGAGAATCACTAGTCAAACATATTTTCTTAAGAATGATGCCTTTTAATTTAATGTTTACACGAAAAACGTATCTTCGACTGGCGATAGTAGTGAAACTATAGCTTTAGGAAAATAAGTAATTTGTAAAATTAAACTTCTGTACTCTGTTGCGTTTTTTCTATTTACACGTGTCTCGTATGCATATAATGCACTTTTGTACACATCGTTCTGCAGTAATTTTTTCCTTGACTAGAGTGCTGTGACATTTGATGGAAATGAATTTTTCTTGAATCAAAGTGTTTAGCTTGATTACGAACATGGATACTCCCATTTCTACGGTCAATCAATCGTCGACTTGGACGTCGACAAGAAGTCAACGAAGATACAGATGGGAATGGGAGAATCTTGACGCACGAGAGTTCGCGGCCACTGGCTGCATCAAATGCTCAGTAATTGTGACTAGGGTCAGCGAGTGTGCGTCTTTTGACGGCAGATTTTTTCCCCTTCGGACGCTTTTGCCTCCGAACAAAAGGCTCCCGCCCCCGCTTCTGACACGAAGGGGAAACGTCTAGGGTGAATGCCGTGTAACAATGGGCTGGAAAATTTATATTGTAGGCATAGCAAAGGCTTTATTTAAAAAACAAGTACCCTCCATAATAAAATATTTAATAAATGTCTAGTAAAAGAGAATTCTTTCTCACGAAAAACAACGTAACTAAATTGTATTTGGAAAACGTGAACAAAAAAAAATTCCCTTTGACAAAAACTGCGATGTTAAGCGTTCATTGGCCAGCAACTTCCCCTTTCACCCACGTAAAGGGGAAACATAATAATTTTTGTCCATAAAGATAGTTTGTTAATTGTTTTATTTGCTAGCATTATCTGTTTAGCAGCTAATTAGAAAGGTACTTGCGTATGGTATGCATTTACATGTTAAATTTGTAGATAATCGTGCATATGAGCCTGAAAGATCGGAAAGTTAATAACTCGAATATATAATTAGAATGAAGGTTTGGTGCTGACGATTATATTTAAAAAATAATTAGTTATCCTTTCTCCAAATACTTTCTTAATTCTATTTAATTAATGTCAACATTGAAAATCGCTTCCACACGTGGAATGGAGACATAAATTTGATAAAATTCAAAGCATTGCGAAGATCAGACAAAAAATGAGGGAAAAATAAACACATTCAATTGAAAACCGGAACACATGAGGGAAATTTGTCCAGAAAAATCTTCATCCTGTATTATTTGTATCATTAAAATTATTTCATTTTCCTTGTATTATATTTTATTTATTTGCTAGTGAAATGTCATTTGTAATGAAAAAAGTTCAATAGAAAAGAGGGTCCAGTGGGGGACGTGCTCAAAAATGTCCCCCTCTCTTGTTTTAGGCTGCGCATGCCTATTTGTTGACATCGTTTGAAATGTGATTTTGAACGTTGTCTGGCATAGATTTCATGTACCATCATGAAATTATTGCCATGAAACTTAAAAGTAATGAAAACATAACAATCAGAGTTTTTAACTAACATGAGACCTGAACCATTCTCTTCAACGTCTTTTACATTCTCCAGCAACAAAATTTAATAAAAAATAATAGAACCATTTTTTGGAAAATTTGAAAACTGTACCGAGAGCTTCATGTAAAGCACTCCCAAAATTAAAATATCGGTTTCAAATTCAAGAGGCCGCAACGTCATCCAGATCAATTGGGGTATATCAATTTTTTAGGAGTAAATAGGCTGAACGGTTTAGCCGTTATCGTTATTCACAGACGGACATATATTTTGCCGTCAATCGATTTTTCAATATCAAGGACGCACAAAGCATGGCCCACGTGATAGAAGAGTTTTTTTCCTTGTAAATTTAGCAACTGTTTTTGTCCACGTTTTCGTTACCAGGGCGTGGCAATACTGCAGCCGTAAAATCCCGATTCTTGTCAAAAAACTCGTATTGAGGGGCCCTGGACCCCAAGAAAGTAGATAAATCTTGCCGGAAAACGTCTGTTACTCCGCGCCCGTCCGTCTGTTGTGTGTAGTCACACTAGACTCTAACGATAACACGTTCGCCCCGTGCGCTGAAACGATCTGGTGGTCTCGAGCCCGCAACCGCCATTTTGTTTCTTTCTCTTTGTCTTTCTTTCGTTGTCTTGTGATTCTATTTAATTCTGCAACCGTATATATTTCTTGACGCACGAGCCAGAGAAGAACCCTTCAAAATGAAATTGGAAAATATTTTACGCAACTCTTTGGTGACCTTCTCGAAAAAATTGTATTTTTACTTGAAAGAAAATTCGCCCATGAATATAAAATACTGAAACTTATCCTTCAAGACAATGGTTTGTTTGAAATAATCCTCTGAAGGATATTTGAATTTTCCTTTGGATAAGAAACTCGTATTGAGACAGTGTTTTACTAATAATTAAAATTTCTTTAGTTGCTAAACCACGATGAGGAAATTGTGTTCCAACCGCAAATGAAGCATAACCAGCCAAATATGTAATTACAGCAAATGTAATTCAATTCTTCAATTTTGTTCTTCCACTAATTACATTATTTCACAATGATTCCACATTGTTATCATTGTCAGTCGTCAACTTCAAGAAACAAACCACTTCACTGCCTTTTGAAATTTCTGCACTAGAATTCTTGTTGTGGTCAATACCTTTTTCACAGTAAAAACCTTCCTGAGATTTCCTCCTTATCTTAAAATTATCATCATCACAATAATTTTCATTCTTCTTCCTCCTGAGCCCTCCTTCCTCATGTTCTTCATCATTTCCAAAGGTGAAAATCAAGATGAATGAAACTCCATTTTATTCACCCTCTGGTATTTTGTTGAATACAGTCGATGAATGTTTTCCCAATAAACCAACCATCTCAACTGATATTTTAAAATTCAAGGGCAGTAGGCTTCGTCCATTTGAGCCCACCCATGCCACGCAATATAAGTAAAAAAATTTTTTCAAAATGTCTTGTTTATTCTATATGTGAAACATATTCAATCATATTTCAATTTCAGGTAAAAAAAAACAAAACATTTCAACCAAAGATATATTATTTATCAAAGTCCTTTTGGACAAAGTATTAATGAATGGTGATTTCAACTTCATTTGACATAAGATTGATACTGTGTCACTGACATAAACTTGTAATTTGGAGTCGAGTGGTGAGTAATTTTCTGATTCTGATATTTTGGATATGGTTAGTTAACAATGTTTTTTCGAGAGGTAGATGAGGTGAGGTAAGCAACGGTTTCTTTGATAGTTTTTTATGATCAGGATGGAGAGAAATCCTGGGCTGGAGACGTTTTATTGGAAGTTTTGACACTTCAGGAAATAATGATGTTTTTGGAAAGATGAATGATTGGTGAAAGAACCCTACAGAAGTTCCATAAGTGATAAGAATCGAATTTCAGAAGCACATTGACATTGGAGACTGAGAGGTTTAAAAGGCGAAGTTTTGTATTAACATTTTTGTTTCTCACCAATCGATTCAAATTTTATATTTTAGTGATTGTAAGGATTTGATTCATAAGGTAAATTATTTTTCTTTTCGTCTCTCGCATAAGTGCTATTACTGTATTGGTAAGATCAGAGAAAGGCAATGACAACAATAAAACTGCCGTATTCCATTTGTTGTTCTCCTTTGTGTGTTAGTTCGTTGAGTATTGCTTGAAATAGAGAGAATGTAACGGTTTGTCAGAGACGCTTGTAACGGTGTTTTCGTAAACGCTTCGAAATAATTTCTAAGAGGTTGGAGAACCCACAAAGATTGGGCCGCTGCCTCAAGACCCCGATGCGGCCGCGTCTTGATTACAATGCTAACTCTACAAGCGGACAAATTATTCGAATTCCTGGAATGCAAGACGATATGAACTCTGTTTTGGGCCACCGCATGCGTTGATCTTGATTTAAACACCAAGTACGTTTTTACAAGAACAGATTAAAATGCCACCTATATGTTGTCAATTTTTTATCATTTTACTATTTTCGCGTGGAAACAACTTTACTATCAGCCCTTGCCGCTAATGTACCAGTACAAGAAGGAGTCTACACTGTCGCGAGCTCCAGAGTTGCCAGCAACCGCACTCTGCTGTATCGTATCGCCATGCCCCGGAAAACAAACCCTGACCAGCATTCCTAAGCGTTTTCTCCGAATCCGATTTCAACGGATAGCTTGGATTCGCATTTCAGGCAAAGCCTTTGTTACAGTCCTGCCCGTTTTCCGAGAATTCCGCTGACGTCTGACGCTGGGTTTCCGTAATTTGACCTCACGGTTTAGCTTCGTCAGTGCTGTGCCCGGCGAGCGGAATGTGAAGTTTACTACTAAAGGCGAAGAAAAAATGAACACCCTGACGAAGAAGCTTTTGTGGGTACCTTTTATTCAACATTCCCCAACCGTATTTAGGGTGATTTAAAAAAGTAAATAAAATGTTCTGCAGCAACAACGTGGAAGATAGTACTTCTCCCCTATATGTCAGCTTAAGATTACTGCTTCTTGACCAACATAAATACAACAACTACAATTCGGTTAAACTTAAATGGAATTGTTCACACGCTCTTTCTTTGACTTCCGGAGTTGGGTCAAATTCTTAGACGCGTTAACGAAACACGCACGTCGTTAGACCAGATTTGTCCCCAGGATGACTTACATTAATAGGATTGGACGTCATTAGTTGATTAGCCCGCGAATATTGATAATGCCTATTCTCTATTAATTAGATCCCGCCGGTGAGGTAGATACCCTTCTATTTTTATGATAAATAAAAGATCTTGTCGGTATCAAACAATTTGTTGATACGGACATTTTTATTTATCATGAATATTTATATGGGTGACAGATATTATGCAGTTTAATTGCCGAGATATGGGTTTTGAAGAATTGTTCACTCAGATGATATGGGCTAGAAGTGAGAAAATTGAAAAACTGGGTTGTTTGGCTGATAAATTGTGTGAGATGCTGTGCCTATCTGAGAAGCGGGAAGTGTTGGAAGAACTCGAGGAAGAAGGAAATCTGTAGTAGTTGGAATAGATGGCATTTAACCAATATCGATAAGGTAGTCCCCCGTATGGAAAAATTTGGGTTTTACGGAGGATTCAATGTGCCATTTTTCCATACTGGGGTTGCTTCGGAATCATAATACTGACAGTTGCACGTGTATTGTTAGCATTCCTTTGTCGAATTGCTGGTCAGGGTGAGTATTACGGTTGCTAAATTCTATGTGGGAGTTGATGGAGTAAAAAACTGAGACTGGGTAATGAATTACAAATCTGATTAGTATTGATTGGTTCTGTTGCTCGAGAAATATGTGTTATATGGTATCTGAATTGTACATTGTTGCTGTAGCATGCCAATGCCAAACTAGTTCTAAATCCGTCCCCCGCATAGAGAGGATTTTATTTGGGAATTGAACGCTTTCCGTAAGGGTTTCGTGGCTTAACCACCATGACTCGATCTCTGTGCGCCTGGTTCAATCCGTGCCGATTCGTATGGAATTTCTTGATGGGCAAAACGACCCGGCCATTGGAGCCAAAACGCACCATGCACTCGGGAAAGTTTATTTCTGGGCTCCCCCCTTTCCTCTGCCTGCCCCAGTCGCTACTGCCGTATCTGATTCACACCTCGGTTATCGCAGGTGTCATATAGGTTTCTCAATACTTTGTAGTAAAGGTTAAAGGTCAGAGGTTAATGATTAATGCAGCCGAGAAAAAGATTCGGCATAACGTTTTTGAAGTATTGCGGAATAAATTTATATTGCGGTGTTATAATTTGAGTGACATGAGAAAATTTGTGGATTGCAGGTTTGATCGGGAGTTGTTCATAAAAGTGGAAAATGCGACGTTGTGGAAAGGCCAATGTGATTTGGAGCTAGGACCTGAAAGCTGAACGTTTGGAACTCGTGACGCGTGCCGTTGGAGGTGGAGTTTTACGGAGGATGGCGGCTGATAGAGACCCGTAGTGGGTCAAACACGCGGCGTGGCTCTGTGAACCCTGTTCAAGATTTGTTGATGCGCCTGTTGATGCGCAGTTGATGCAAGGTTGGCGATCGTTTCTTGGAGCGAGGGCATTATGATCAGCGTGTGCTTTCGCCGACATCTACGTTAGATATGTATTGCAGTTATGCTTCGTAGAGTGAATTGTTGACAGTTCTGACATTCAACTGCTCTTCATTCTACGGTAACGATGTATGGGGCGCGTTTTCTAGAGGCATTTATCGCATATGCGTCTGTTAGAGGCAGAGTAGAAGTTCGCTTCAAGGAAGTTTGGAGATCCAAGATCCATACATTCTGTTTACTTTCCTTTACTGGATATATATCTGAAGTTTGTAAGGCAACTGTGATTTTGCTGCATAGGGGGACGGACATTAAAACTATAGTTTTAGGTTAGGATGTGTAGTGTGGTATTTTAAGAATGGTGTGAAAGGTGAGAAGTCACTGCAGGGAAGTCGCGCTGGTAGTGATTTGAATTTTTGCGATGGGATAAGCTACATTGGCGTTGAAATGGAATTTAGTTTGGATTATTGTTTAGCGACGTTTTGATGCAGTTTATCTATTGATGCAGGAATATCAGAGGATTGCATGGAATGTGGGGTGATAATAAATCTTCAATGTCTTCAAATTTCTAAAAAACATCTGTTTTGGAACGGAATGTCAGTGATGTAGGAAGGCTGAAGAGTTTTACGCCACGTTTGTTGTTATCAGTTGGATTGCATTCTGCTGTTTAATCCTTGTCTGACTGACTGGATTGTTACAAACTGGCCATTAAAAAGTCCAACAGCGTTACCTTTCGGGCTGATTGTTTGATGTTAGAAGCCGTGCTGCTGGAAAGGAGGATTGCTGTGCATTTTTTGTTGCTGAAGAGTTGTTGCTGAGTGATTCTGTAATTGATTCTGCTATTTGCGAATTGTAATAGTTGTTTTGTAGTAACTGGTTGTACTAGAACAGCTCACATATATAATATATGTAATAAGATTATAATTGTAAGAATGATACTAATAGTAGAGTCGCTGTAGTAATAGTCATGAATCTTTACGACCGTTTCAAGTACCCGATACGGGCTACTGAGTTGTACAATACGTAATTGTGTTATTGGGTACTATTGTAGAGAGTGCCCGGCATCGACTATAGAAGATATATGATACATTACTGTTAAACGAAAAAATAAAATATTTCGCGTTTGAGACACAATACACTGCTGAGTTCAATTCAGCAACAAGATACAGGTTGAGAACACTCTTGCTAAATAACTGAGGGTGTTTTGTTGCGGCGTTCCACAAGTCCGTAGAAGGGGGGGGGTCTATCCCCGCTACCCAGGACGAGAGAATTATGATGACTGCCCCGTTTCATGCGTTTTTCTCTGGGTGTCCAATTCACTGGTCACATAGGCAAACTTCCCGCTGGATTAAGCACACCAGTGAACAAATGAATGGAAGTATCCCACTGAGCATGGAGGAGATTTGATTGGCCTGTGTTAAAACCAGGCATCGTTTTTGCCTGGTCTCAGTCGGAAATGTCATAGTTCATTGGTGCGGCAAGGACGCCGCAACTCTACTAGTATTTGTTGTTTTTGTGCACTCTGTTAGCCTGTTGAGTTGGTTTGTGAATGCGAAATGGAATGGAGGAATTAGTGAGGACGTTTTCGTCCTTATTGATAGTTGGTGATGGTGTTTTATCATTTTCGAATGCGGTTGGTTGGTTCCACTGTGTTCCTATTAATTGTCCAACCGTCACTGTTTGCAAACGATCTCTTGGAGTCTTCGGATACGTTATTCTAGCCTATTAGCTTCACATGTGTGAAGGCTTTTAGAATGTAGCCTTTGACAGTGCAGAGCGAGTAGGACGTTAGTGGCGAATAGTTAGCCGTGTCACGATACCGTATAACGTTCTAATTAATATGTGAGCGGATATGAAAATTAATAAAAGAAAACCCCCCCCTAAAAGTAGTTTCAAACGATTACACTTAAACTAATAGATCTAAATTAAGTGTATTAAAATTATTTAATTACGTATTGTTTATTATTGGTAAAAGATACTGTACTAATTATTATTACATGTGATTGATTATTGCCAAAAAAGTTTAATTTTTTTAACGTATAGAATTAAACATCAGCCTAACAAATCTAATTATAAGACTAATACCTACTTGCACGCGCCACACAATACACCACATTTGTTGTAACAATTCGATGCACAAAATCAGATTGTTTCGTATACGTTATGAGGAAACTGTATGATTTCTCTATGTTTTCATTTTTATCACTACCACTTTCATTAAACGTTTCACCAAAAGAGTTTTCCACAAATGTATGATAATTATTATAGGAATAAGAGTTGTATATGTATTTATTTCAACCCGTTCAAATACATTTTCGATATGCCGTTCTTTTTGAAAATGTATGTATTGCATTATTCTTTCACTGCCTTACAAATACTGCAAAATCTCACTTAAATTTGCAGCAACGAAGTAATTAAAACTGTTTAGCAAAAAAGGTACCAGAATAATGCCGAAAAGTAATGAAAATTAAATACTGGTGCACAGCCAGAGCACGTCATGCAAGCAAAAACAACCAACAAATTCTGCGCGCGATAAAGCGTTTCTAATAAATTTTCCTTGGAGAACGTAGAGTGTTTCCTCATTGACACACAAGTAATTTATTCTCTGAGTCGGTTTTTCAAGCATGAAGTAGTGAAACCAGAGCGCCGAGAAAGCGTTGATGTGGTGGGAGGACTTTATCCGTTTAGCCAGTATCAAAATGTCTCCGCTATCCGCGCGCTCTAGCGATTAAAGAGTCGTTGAAATCTTGAGTTAATCTATGGCATTTCGTAGGGCACTTTAATCTCTTTAATTTTGTACATGAAGGTTATTTCCGATAAAAGTTAAGTTGTAATTTAAGCGAAAAGTGCAACAAGAACAAAAAGTTATGATTTTTTGCATTACTTTGTAAAGTGCTCATTTCTCGAGATAGCGACCCTACGATTCGGAGTTACAAGCACCCCAAAGATGTACAGAACGGTGATAAAAGAAATCGCGAATTTTTGCATGGGATAACGAATTGGACCATCTGGTCATTTTTAGAAAGTTACAAAATATTAATATGTTTAATTGCATTAAATTGCAAAACTACAATATGATTGATAGAGAGTTTTCCTACATGAGCTCTGTTCTTAACAAAATTACATCTTAAAACTGTCCACATTGTTACACATAAGAATAATTTTTCACGTAATGTTTGTTTGAAAAAAAGGTGGTTAAGAGAAAGGGCCGATTTTTTAAGAAGCCAGCTCTAAAATTTTTCCTTTAATTTCTTTTCTTGAGTGGGCACAAAGAGTAAATGTAGCCACAGGTGATATTTTGTTGAACTCTCAAAATTTTCGAAATGAGCGTGTTAGGTACTGTTACTTAGCTACGAGAAAGTAATGTGCTGTTGAAATGTAAGTTGCGTTTAATTTGCCGTTTGCACAAACACAACAACTTATTTTTTTATGCAACTTTCAATTAAACGATCACTAATCCTGAAACATAACGTACCTGCATGTAAATATTTAATAAAAAAAGTATATTATATTATTTATTTGTGTTTGGGGACTGTTATGTTCGTTTAAGGATTAGAGTTTGGGTGATATGTTGGAAAAGTAATGTCAGAAAACATATGCCTTGATAAGTTACATAAATTACATTTTGCATTTTGTGATGAATATTTTAAATGATATGTTTTGGCCTTCGCAAAAGAAAAAATGACTTTTATAAAGAAAAATATTTTTTACGGTCATTTAGTATTTAAGAAAAAATATTTAAGAATACTACGACCGAAAAATATTACTCCCTTAATGAAAACATTTGGTCCGTAGTGTGTAAGAGATTTTAGAATTTATTTTGCCCCCTTTAAGAAATGAATAAATATTAAATGTTTTGTTTCAAGTAGCTGCAATTGCCATTGATTGGTATTGTGTTAGGAACGTCTTACCTACACTCCAAAATAAATAATGTATCTTGCTACATGTAATGTCACAACAGCGAGGCAAACAATGTGCTATGTTTATCAAAAATACCTTACTTTTCCGGGGAACATGCGAGGTCTCTAGGATCACTGATTATAAGCCGGGCTGCCATTTGAGGCGTACTACATTTACTTACTGAAACTCTTAATGGTTTCTTCTGGAACTGCAGAGCTCACAAATTGGTTCAAAAATGAACTAATTATCTTGTTTGACGTTCCGGTAGATTTTCAACTTGTGATAAAAGGATTAACAATTTTTTTTCACGGAGAGCAAATACCACCGCGAAGCCTTAGGGGCACTTCAGAAATACACGCACTGTAAAACATAGTCGCTTTCAAAAAAAATTCATTTCATATTGATCGTAAAATATTCCAATGTCGTCTCATATTTCTATTACAAAGGCCAGATTCCATATTAATGAATCCATATCACATGCGACATTTATGAGTTATTCCAATCATAGTCAATGCTTTTGGCAATATTTGTTATCTTCCATAGAAAAAGATAATTCCAGAGAGGGCCTCCCCTAATATAATAAACCCCAAAAATGTGTCCCCCTATTTTTGATACCCAAATTTTGGAAAAATGTATATGATTGTCCCTGTGATTATGAAAAAGGTACATCAATTTTCATTTAGAAATATCTCTATCGTCAATGTAGGAGAACGTTAATAATTATTTTTTCATTTGCAATTTTTATAAAAATTCCTTGTTTAATTGTTTCAATTTTAGATGAGCAGCGTTGTTCATTCCATCAAATAAATTGAGCAGGTTTCAGGGAAAATATTAAAGGTGTCCCTAGGCGGCTCTATCTATATTACCGCTCAAAAATGATATATCCAATTTCAAATCTTCAGAATAGGCGTCATCCTTATGTGAGCCCGTCAAATGATTCAATGTATTTGACGAAGCCGAACCTAGATGATCTACCGTTGGAGAGAAAAAATCTCTGCCCGGAAGAACGGTGTTACGCAGCTCCCATATGAGTTAGGTCGAACAGGACAAATACGGACTTTAAATCAGTTTTCAGAAAACAATTCTCAGGAAAGTACGCAGTCCGACAAATATGGATTATGTTCTCCACCAGTATCGAGAAAGTAAATTACTACAACATGATAAGACGGAACAATTCCCCTTTCGATATGAGTATCAGTGTCAAAAAATGTGTTTTTGTTGAGAAATATCCCGCCAACCTTTTTTCTGCCCAGCATTAGAAATTCCACTGTGGGTAGTCCAGAAAATGAGAGTGGTTTTACCAGATTACCACAGGTCTTAAACAAAATTAAATTTTTTGTGAAGTGTTTTACTGAAATGTAATTCTAAAATAATCCGAGTACCACTGATTTCCAAAAATGACCTTTCGTTTTTCTCTATCACATCAGGTTCTTTCACAAATCAAGAATAAAACTATCCACATATGTTTATTGTGAAAAAATTAACAAAATTCAGTGTGTATATAATAGTTGCAAATGCATTTGTGAGTTTTGTTGCAACAATTTCACGTTTCCATTCAGTTTTTATTTAAACATACATCAGTAAAATCTTGTTCGTTTAGTTTCAAATGTTTGTCTCTTGGATTTTCTCTTGTGTATAATTTCGTAGATTCCCTACCACAGCATCCAGCAGCCATGCTGCCATCATTAAATAATTCCATCGTCCTGGTATCTCCTCGCCATTTCTCGGAACATCCTGCGTGAATCTTCTCTCCTTGTCTTCACTTAATGCCCCCCCCAGTTGTCAGAAATACATCCAAATGTGGAAAAAACCCGGAAAGTGTAATTTGAGACTCATGGTGCCATCCCAAAGTTCTGAACTCTCGTAACATGTTGCTTCACAATTTTGACATAAGTCAGGATGTATTTGTATGTATTATAATACAAAAGAATTGATTCATATAGAAATGGATCCAATATAGAAATATTTGAGCAAATGCGCGCGGGCCACGTAAAGTTACGCAGCGCCTTTGACCGGAGGTCCTAGCCTGGAGTCCGACAGTGACAGATTTTCGACGCCATCTAGAGAGGAGAATTCTAGCGTCCCGATCGATCTGATCGGTGTTTTACCGTTGGGCTCGATCCAACACCAACGGAATGCCGGCGAAACAGTACCCTAACAATCGGGCCACACTTTTCTTTATCATTTTCTTGTGTTCGTACATGCTCTACTCCGTACACTCTTCTCACATACTCTACACTATCACACATGTCGGGCAGACTAGGCGTTAAAGCTTGTCAGGGACTGGGACCCCCGGGTTCCGCTTGGTTGGAGATTCCTGGTGGACGGGGGAAAATCCCCCGCAAGCCGACGGTAAGGTCCGCGCTGATTCTCGCCACCCAGCGGGAAGAAGATCGCCACCAACCTTCTCGTAGTAAGAACTGAATAAACTTGCGGTACTAACGATCGTCCACCGGAAACACGAAAATAATCAATGTAAGCGTTATAAACGATTCGTGGCGTTGGAAGCTGTCACACTCCGTCACCGAAGCAACGGGTATTCCCAGTAGTGGCGTTTGTCGTAGCCCGCACACAGAGAGTCGTTCCCCTCTACACCAATGCCCCGGCGCTTCCAAATCTAGCCTCCTCATTTACACTCGTGAGTCACGTATCTGCCTGCTTTATGGGTTATCACTGACCATACTAATGTGCAGGTTTCAGCACCCGCCTGTCCACTGACCCACATATTGTTTTTAGGGTGTGAATCTGCTTATTCCGTTGTCTGTTGTTTTGGCAAATCAGAAAATCCCCTTCTTCATAGAGCGGATTACCTATGACCGGAACCGCAAATATGCTCCGCATTCCGAGAGAATAAAAACATAGAACCGAGGAGGCTTCCACTCATAAGCCCCTACCGTAGCCCACTACGCCGTTGCAACATATGCGCCAAAAAGATAAACAATGTAATAAAACTTTTTTCATCCGTGTGTGAAATAAGACAAAACTTTGTTTAAGTAATCATGAAAAATCATTGTTATAAAACATTGAAAATTTACATGTGAATATATTAATATAATATAATAACGAAAAAAGTATTTAATATTATAAGTTTTATTCAAAATAAAACAAAAAATGATTGAGCTCTCACTATACTAGTGAGGTTAAAATAAAGTTATTTTTTATTGTATCAATTTAATTGGAGCTTAATATATTCTAGTCGTTGTCATAGCCATTGCCAAGCTAGTGGAGTTATAAGATACTACTACCCCTGTATCCACGTACCCAGTTTTTGCTTCCGTGGTTTGACGCTAACTCCAGACAAATCATAACCCCAAATCAATTAACTGTAAAATTATATTTTTTAGCCCTCCAAAAATATCCGCGAAAAAAACGATTTCTTGGTGCGAAATTTTTACTTGACCATTTGTCTCTTTTTAAAATACAATATCAGGAATGCCATGAAAGCTTTCTATTTTAAACTAAAGGAATCAAATGTTAATAGTAAATGAAAATAAATATTGTTCTATATTGTTTATATGAGCTGGTAAGGAGCATTGTTTTTATTCCATTGGACTATAGTTTTTAAATCGATAATATTTCAATAAAATGGAAGTGTTTGCTATTTTCAAACTCATAAAGATTTAAAAACATCACAATAAGATCTCAACAAGAATAGAACGTCGAGGATTGAAACAATGAAATGTGAATAAATTAAAGCTGGACCAAAGTATGAAAAATGTATTTTTTGTAAGATATAAAAAACAATATAAACATTTAGTAAATAAATAATTCGTAAAGATACAATTGGTTTAATATCGAATAGTAGTAAATTTAAAGAAGATAATGCTGCCAGTATTATATACATGGAATGTTATTTGTAAGAAAAATTCTATGACGCTGTTACATACGAGTACACCTTACGTTCAGAAAGGAATAACACCACAAGGGAGAGCAATGGCAACCCCAATGGCTGACCAGCGCTCCCGCTCCCCCAACCTTTAGAGGGCCAAAGACCGTTGGGGTTCCTCCCGCGGCGTCTCGTTGTTCTCCCCGTTGCTCGACACCAGCAATGCATTTAATATGGTAAGAGAAGGAGAAAGTGAAGACCCCGGCAGGGGCGTTTCAACGCCACTCGCGATTCCCCCCCCCTTGCCCTCGCCCACGCCCCCGCACGAGCGAACCGCGCGCTGCGCCATTTGCGGGTATGACGCAGGCATCCGAATCTCTCCCCGCTTTCCGGACCACAGAAGCGGCAGATATCGCTGGGGACGCTCCACGCCAGCTCCGCCCTTTCTCAGCCCCGCCCGCGGCCCGGCCCTCGGCGAGCGCTGACGGTGCGCCAGGGGGACGCATTCACGGGGGCCGCCGCTCATCGCCGCAACAGTGGCGCGCATCACCACTTCGCCGCGCAAATTGCTTAATTGCTCCGACAGAACTTTACGTACTAAAATTAAATGGCACCAATAACAGAGTAGAGTCCGCCCCTATGGCGCAGAATGATGCCCCGGCAGCCCGACGTTAAGCGCCGAGGATGCTGCAGGTTCGAGCCCTGCGTAGACACGCGTTCGTATATTGGATTGCCCCCTCACCCCTCATCATCTCAAACTCCACGCTCAAGGCAAAACAAACCTAGTCGTTTTACTGAGCGGATACAGCTCAAAAGCTGTCCCAGAAACATTACACTCCTGTGAATAATAATAATAATTAATAATAGATAATTAATAATAATAATAATAATAATAATTACATAATAATAACTAATAATAAATAATTAATAATAAATAATGAAATAATAAAATTAATAATAATAATAATTAATAATAAAATTAGAAACCTCAGCACCAAAAATCTTAAAATATCGAAAAATATTTTGCGAAAAGTAGGACGCACACTGCTCCGAACTGCAATAATATACGCTCCCGAAAACCTGCAAGAACAAATATTTTAAAACTAACACAGACCTTTATTGAATTATTCCCCAATTAACGAAACGTAATAATGTACGAATATACATCTCACATGACCTGACTAGTAATATAGATTACGGGAACTTATTTTTAGATTATATTTTTTTTTGTCATCATTTATTTGCGCTTAACTACGATATCCATGCTATCTAATGAGGGCTTGCAACGTACTCTCTGTTGAAAAGAGAAAATATAAACATGTTCATCACTAATTAGTGCTTTTTTACCTGATGCATTATGCATATTTCTTAATAGATTGCTCTCTCATATTTTTTCCGAAATATGTTATGAAAAAAATATGATTAGTCAGCTTTTTGTTCAGGAAAAATATAATGAAAGTATAGTATAATTATTCATTCCAACACTGTCAACGAGAGCCGTTCGTAGGCGTGAGTGAATGAAATAAAAAATGAAATATAAAATAAATTGATACTGACAATTTGTGCAGTTTTTTTAATGTAATAATGAGACACGGTCGATGCAATCTGATTAGAATATCAAAATGAGTACCATTTAATAATTAAAATACGTCGATAATTTTATTTTAGCAAGATATATGTTATTTGCGCTACATCGGACCCATTAAACTTTAAATCCAAAAATGCGAATACGTTTAGTTGCATAAATAATATTTACGCACCAATAATTCATTTTTAAAAGCCAAACGTACAATGTATACATATGCCATATGTATTAAATATTCAGGAAATGTCAATTAAATGTTTTTTAATTATAAATAAATGACACAGTATTGAGAATTACTGCTGCAAATGTCCCAACCCCTGGTATGCCTTTCCCTCCCTGTTCTCCGCTCCCCTCCACAGAAAAGCTTTCGCGAAATCAGGAAAATGGAAGCTTCCATCTCTGTTACAGGCGACATTTTCGACCTTATGTTAGTTAATCCGTCCCTTATCACGCAGGAAATCAAAGTTAGTTCCCTGACTCTTGATTCCGGCTTTGGCTTTCACGCTTGCATTCATTACACGAAATAAACGCAAGTAATTCAACGTATGCATGAGCACGGACACGGTGGAGAAGAGAGGCGTGTGTACCTGGAAGCTCAGAAGCTTCCTTTTGCGGGGAGCATCGTGAGCCTGGGGCGACAAGGGGCGAGGCGGGCGGGGCGGGTGGGGTGGGCGGAAGGGGCGGAAGGGGTGGGGAGGGCGGGAGGGCCCGGGGCGGGGGAGGAGGGCTGATGGTTGGGTCATACCACGGTCCAGAAACCACGGAAGGATAAATACGTCACCCGAGCAAAGTGACCCCAGTAAAAGGCGCAGGACACGACGAGGGTGCAAACGAAAGGCCGAAATAACGATGGAAGAACGGATTTCGGAAGGCGCCCTGGAGGATAGGGCGCACCATGACGAATCGAGGAACCGAAAGAGCGAAATAACAAGAGGAACGGATTTTCGGAGTGACGGGGGTGTAGTGAATGGCTCGGGATGATGAAACGGACACCAATGCGGGGCGAAGAGAGCGCCGAGAACGCCAACAGCGTCCGCGTGGAGCGGGAGAGGGGCCGAGGAGCGGAATGGGGAAGGGAGATCGGGGGGGGGGCGCTGGGAAGTGTCCCCGCGCGGGACTGACGGCGTCCCAGGGCGGCCGGCGCCCCTTCCCCGAGGGCCGAGCCGGCAATTACCGAAATTATCCTCGATTTCAAAGACAGCCGTTTATCGGCCCTGTTGCGCCACAGACCGCCAAGTCGGGCCACCCCGCGCAGGAGAAAAACCGAGCAGAAAAAAGTGCCGGTCGGGCGCGGCCGCCCGGGGCCGAAGGGGCCAAGGCGGGGGTGGGGGTGGAGGGGTACCGGGAGCAGGGGGGGAGGCCCGCGCCTCGCTGAGGGGAGCGTGCGCGAGATGGTCGGGCGCGGTTGGGCATGCGGACGGCGGGGTTGCCGGCGCGGCGCGGGGTCGGGCGCGGGCACCCGCCGTCATATCATGGACATTAGCGCAAGGCAGGAGGAGGCGTCAGTCCCCGCGAGGCAGGTGGGGCGGGGCGTGGGCGGGGGCCGCGGAAGGAGGAGGTCGATTATATCAAACACCCCCCCCCGCCCACTTGGCGCCACCACTGGTGCGCAAGAGGCCGCAAGAACGAGAAGATTGCGAATCCTAGGCAGGATGCGCCCGGGACGGCGGGGCGGGCCGGGCGACGGACAGAATGGAAGCAAAGCTGGGGGGGGGGGAGGGGGGGGGGGGGCGGGGGGGCGGGGGGGGGGGGGGGGGGGGGGGGGGGGGGGGGGGGGGGGGGGGGGGGGGGGGGGGGAGGGGGGGGGGGGGGGGGGGGGGGGGGGGCGGGGGGGGGCGGGGGGGGGGGGGGGGGGGGGGGGGGGGGTGGGGGGGGGGGGGGGGGGGGGGGGGGGGGGGGGGGGGGGGGGGGCGGGGGGCGGGGGGGGGGGGGGGGGCTCCGGAGGCGCCCGCAAAAATGAACTCGAGCATAGACGCACGAAAAGCAACATGGGCAAACGGGCCCAGTCCTTCCGTTCCATGGCGGGAGCTTGGAAACCCCCGCGATTGAAGTGGATTGAATCCCAGGCGCATGGGCTCAAAACGTGTTTTGCACTTCCATTCTACATTCACTATCACCTGACCATTGTTTCAAGAGTGTCGTTTTTCTATTTCAAGAAAATTTAGAATTGTTGCTACCAAATATTTTTTATAATTTTGCTTTATTTCAATTTACAAAATATCATGTTTAACCCTTGTTTTTTGTTTCCATAAAATTATAAAAGAGTATAATTCGCCATGATGTATGATGATGTAATGAGTCGCGCGCGTTTACAATACTATCTCTTCTTACCGAAAGTAAAAGCGAGAGAATATAAAACATTACCGAGTCTGGGACTGAGTAAGAGACGGCCCGCGCAGGCTATAAGTTTGTAAAACAAAATCGTGTAATTGAAAATACTGTAATGATTACCGGTAATGTTGCGATGTTGCGCCATACAACATTACTGCAAACATTACCATAGTTTTAGAAATACGGTACTTGCAGTTATTCAACTATTAGTATTCCAGAAAAATGTGATTTGCAGTAATACAGACCTCTAACTGCAATAGGAAAGTGTGTTTCTCTGTTCCCGATATTTTCACAAATATTCTAATTTATTACATCTCGCTATATTACCTTCATCTCCATATCTCCCGTTTTCTCTCTCTTTCTCCCTCTCCCTTCATTCGTTATCCCTCTTTAACTCTCCACCTCGCCTTCCTTCTCTTTCTTTCATTATTTTACCTTTTCTTTGTCTCTCTTTTAACACACACAAAATGAACGCTGTTGCACACTGTAGAATATGTAGTTCCGTACGTTGAGAGGACAAATGCGTATTTGAATATAAGATGAAATTACATAAAGAGTAACATCAATAACTGTGGCATTTGAATTCAACAAATCGTCTATAGCTTTTAAGTCTTTTTCTTTTTAGAGAATTTCTTCTGCTAATTTGTATTTCGCATGCTCAGGAATGAGGAACAATTAGCTATCCCGCCTTTATGACACGAAATCTCTTTGTATTCCCTGAACTGGGTTCTTCAACGCTTCAAATTTCCCAATTTACCCTCCACATAAATTCGTTCGATTTTTTTCTTTAACAGCTTACATTAGTATTCTCCCAAAAGAGTTTGCAAAGTTCTCTTGTTTAACAATCGGGTAGGCTCTGTAGTAATTAGGTGCATTCAACTGAATTGCAATGTTATCTCCCATACTCAAATATTATTTTCTTTTAACTCTGTTTATACCCGATCTCCCAGTACCTAAAGTTTGTTTCCAAAAATACGTTTTTCCACCCTTCTTCTCCCAGTCTTTCTTTTATTTTGTAGTCATAAGCTTGCTTACGGGAGCAGAAATTTGGTGGGGGACAAATTTCGCGATGTCTTTGAATATAAAACATGTTATTTTCGTAATATGATCAATTTCTGATTCACCCTCCTTTCCTTTTAAGCCTAAAAATTATAATAAATGACATTGACATTCGTTAGAATAAAATTTCTAACATCTGGCAACATGTTAAATGTTCAACATAAAAAACCAATTTTACTTCAAAATGACCAATTCTAAAAATCAGAATAAATAATTCCGGCAAGAGTTTTACTTAGAAGTGAAGGACATTTTAATTCTATTTTTACTTCTCGCCCCTTTTGCCTCGGTGGAGACAGATTGTAATCGTGCGCCCGAACACTACTGGAATAGTATGCGGGTTAATAGAGATCTTACCCCGCACGGACCACGCGCATGCGCGATGAGAGGTTATAAAAAACATTTCTACTACACGTGGAGTGATACAGACGATTGCTAACAGCATATTATATGACCATTACGAAGCATCTTTAAGGTTTCTGAAGAAAATAAATATAAATTTGTCCCCCAATATTTTCATTTTTTTAATTCTCCCCCTTTCTTGGCGTGTGTATTGCCCGAGAACATACACATTTATTTCCCACCTCGTTCCTGTCCCACCTGAGGTATTAAGTTGCGCTGGCATTTATATTTCCCTTGGCGAGCGAGGGAGCTTGCGCTCACCCAACCCTCCGTCGCCCCTCGCCCCCTCGCCCTTCGGCCGATTGCCTCTCGGCCCCCGCCCCCGCCTGCGCCGGCGGCCTCCACCGATTGAGGCATTCCCTTCTAGGCTTGCTGCTGCTTGGCTGCGCTGGCTTCCCAGCATCCATCCCGCTCATCCATCGCGTGCAGTTATCTACGGCCAAACTGCGGACTGGCCCAACAACGGACTTTTTACTTATGAGAAAGGTTATGTAATGGCGAATAAACGGCGACTTTCGGCAGAGAAACTCTTATACAGG
>BOPP01000055.1:5616371-5649741 GCA_017312745.1 Gryllus bimaculatus
AGAAAGAGAGAGAGGGGGGAAAAGAGAGAGATGGGTTATGAGAGATTGGAAGAGAGCTGAGATGAGAAAGAAAGACATAGAGAGAGATGAGAATGCGAGAGAGATGAGAATGCGAGAGAGATGAGCATGCGACCGAGAGATGAGAATGCGAGGAGATGAGAATGCAGAGAGATGAGAATGCGAGAGAGATGAGAATGCAAGAGAGATGAGAATGCGAGAGAGATGAGAATGCGAGAAAGAGATTGAGAATGCGAGAGAGATGAGAATGCGAGAAGATTGAGAATGCGAGAGAAGATTAGAATGCGAGAGAGATGAAGAATGCGAGAGAATGAGAATGCGAGAGAGATGAGAAATGCGAGAGAGATGAGAATGCGAGAGAGATTGAGAAGTGCGAGAGAGATGAGAATGCGAGAGAGATGAGAATGCGAGAGAGAATGAGAATGCGAGAGAGATGAGAATGCGAGAGAGATGACGAATTGCGAGATGAGATGAGAATGCGAGAGAGATGAGAATGCGAGAGAGAATGAGAATGCGAGAGAGATGAGAATGCGAGAGAGATGAGAATGGAGAAAGAGATGAGAATGAGAAAGAGATGAGAATGAGAAAAGAGATGAAGAAATGAGAAGAGATGGAAGAATGAGAAAGAGAAATGAGATGAGAAGAGATGAGAATGAGAAGAGATGAAGAATGAGGAAAGAGGATGAGAATGAGAAAGGAGATGAGAATGAGAAAGAGATGAGATGAGAAAGAGATTTGAGAATGAGAAAGAGATTGAGAAATGAGAAGGGATGAGAATTGCGAAAGGGATGAGAATGAGAAGGATAGAATGAGAAAGGATGAGAATGAGAAAGGATGAGAATGAGAAAGGGATGAGATAGAGAAGGGATGAGATGAGAAAGGGATGAGAATGAGAAAGGGATGAGAAATAGACGAGATGGAGACATGAGAATGAAACAGATGAGAATGGAGAAAGAGAACGAGATGAAGAATGAGAAGAGAACGCAAGATGAAGATGAGAAGAGAACGGATGAGAATAGAGAAGAGAATGAGAGAGAGAAATGAGAAATGAGAGAGAGAAAAGAGAATGAGAGAGAGAAATGAGAATGAGTAGAGAGAAATGAGAATGAGAGAAGAAATGAGAATGAGAAGAGAAATGAGAATGAGAGAGAAGAAATGAGAATGAGAGAGAGGCAAATGAGAATGAAGAGAGAATAATGAGAATGAGAGAGAGAATGAGAATGAGAATGAGAGAGAGATATGAGAATGACATATGAGATATATGAAAATGAGAGAGAGAGAGAGAGGATGAGAAAGAAAAGACGTATCAGAGAGAAGAGAGAAGAGAGTTAAGTGAAAGCGAAGCATTGGAAAATGGCAGCGCCCGGTGGGAGCGATACGCCGCTCTGGCCAAGCAGCCGACCTCTGCTTCTTTCCGCTGCATTTGCAACGTTGACTTCAATCTCCGCTCCGGGTTTTTCGGCGCTTTTGGGAAGGCAAAAACGGCGGCCTGGGCAGGGGCGAGGGAAACGGCAAAGGCGCGCACACTTCGCAGGCCACTGGCCGCCGGCGCCGCCCCTCTCCCTCCCCTCCCCCTCCCTCCGCCCCCAACCGCGCCCCGCGGCGGCCGCGGGCCGTTGTTTTTTGCGGTCGGGTTGCAGCCGCGCGCGACCTCTCGACCGTGGTGTGAATTGATGAATAGATACTTCTGGTGGCGGCGCCGCGTTGCGGCCAGCCCAGCGCTCCCGCGGCCAAATCCCGGAACTTTACTCCTGCGGCGGTTTTCAGGCGCCCGCGCGCGTTCTGCTGGAGGCGGTGGGCCGGGTGGGGGCGGGGCCGGGGCGAGGCCAGGGGTGAAGTGCGGGGAGAGCGCGTGAGGAGAAAGACAAGAGAGAAAACCAGACCGGTGAGAAGGAAGGGCGGGCGCAACCCAGCTGAGGGGAGAGGAGGCAATATTCACAGAAGGGAGTCCAACCGTTTTGTTACAAAACCGGATAAAAGTACATTATTTATCCACAGAGCCTGATTTATCTCCTGGATTATTAGGTCATTCATATTCAAGAACCACAACAGGATGAAGATTTATCCGCAGAAATATTATTTCCTCCCGGCTTTTTGGGGCAAGTTGGACGTTCAAAAGTTAGCCTTCTGATCCTCTATTATTATGAAAAGTGTGTGATTTTTGAACTCCTAAGTTTTCTGCGCCTCTCACCGGTGTACCCTGATGTTGATCTGAGGCCCCAGGCCGGAGTGAACAAAGACGGAACACCAGTCCACGATATGAATACGAGAATGATAAACCAGTCACGCAATGGTTGGCGAAGGCGGTGACGACAGCTGACAAGTGGCGGGGGCGGGCGGGTCTGAGGGACGACGTGACATAATGCAATGGTACAATGGCAATACTTTAGGGAGTAGAGTGAAGAAGAACGGCATTCGAACGATCCATGTCCTTGAGAGAAGATCTTAGTTCAACATATTTTCTTAAGAATGAATTGCCTTTTTAAATTTAATGTTTACGAATACGAAAACGTATCTTCGACTGGGGGATAGTAGTGAAACTATAGGCCTTTAGGAAAATAAGTTAATTTGTAAACCTTAAACTCGTACTCTGGTTGCGTTTTTTCTATTTACACGTGTCCCTCGTATGCATATAATGCACCTTTGTACAATCTTTCTGCGCAGTAATTTTTTCTTGACTACGAGTGCTGTGACCATTGATGGAAATGAATATTTTCTTGATCAAAGTGTTTAGCTTGATTTACGAAATGGATACTCCATTTCTACGGTCAATCATCGTCGACTTGCGACGTCCGAAAGAAAAGTCAACGAAAGATACAGATGGGAATGGGAGAATCTTGGACGCACGAGAGTTTCGCGGCCACCTTGGCTGCATCAAATGCTCAGTAATTGTGACTAGGGTCAGCGAGTGGTGCGTCTTTTGAAGCAGATTTTTCCCCCTTCGGGACGCTTTTTGCTCCCGAACAAAAAGCTCCCCCCCGCTTCTGACACGAAGGGGGACCGTCTGGGTGAAATGCCGTGTAAACAATGGGCTGGAAATTTTATATTGTAGGCATAGCAAAAAGGGCTTTAAATTTTAAAAAACAAGTACCCTCCATAAAAAATATTTAATTAAATGTCTAGTAAAAGAGAATTCTTTCTCACAAAAACAAACGTAACTAATGTATTTGGAAAACGTGAACAAAAAAAAAAATTCCCTTTGACAAAAACTGCGATGTTAAGCGTTCATTGGCCAGCCAACTTCCGCCTTTCACACCACATATAAGGGTAAACATAATAATTTTGTCCATTATAAGATAGTTTTGTTAATTGTTTTAATTTGCTACAATTATCTGTTTAGCAGCTAATTAGAAAGGTACTTGCGTATGGTAAATGCCATTACATGTTAAATTTGTAGATAATCGTGCATATGAGGCTGAAAGATCGGAAAGTTAATAACTCGAATATATAATAGAATGAAGGTTTTGGTGCTGACGATTATATTTAAAAAATAATTAAGTTATCCTTTCTCCAAATACTTTCTCATTCTATTTAATTAATGTCAACATTGAAAATCGAATTCCACACGTGGAATGGAGACATAAAATTTGATATAAATTCAAAGCATTGCGAAGATCAAGACAAAAAATGCCGGAAAAATTAAACACATTCAATTGAAACCCGGAACACATGAGGGAAATTTGTTCGAGAAATCTTCATTCCTGTATTATTTGTATCATTAAATTATTTCAATTTTCTTGTATTTATTTTATTTATTTGCAGTGAAATGTCATTTGTAATGAAAAAAGTCAATAGAAAAGAGGGGTCCATGGGGGACGTTGCTCAAAAATGTCCCTCTCTTGTTTTAGGGCTGCGCATGCCTATTTGTTTGACATCGTTTTGAAATGTGATTTTGAACGTTGTCTGCATAGATTTCAATGTACCATCATGAAATTATTGCATGAAACTTAAAAGTAATGAAACATAACATCAGGGTTTTTTAAACTAACATGAAACCTGAAAACGCATTCTCTTTCAACGGTCTTTTACATTCTCCCAGCAATCAAAATATTAATAAAATAATGGAACTCTATTTTTTTGGAAATTTGGAAAACTGGTACCGCAGAGCTTCATTAAGCACTCCCAAATTACAATATCGGGTTTCAATTCAAGAGGCCGGGAACGTCATCAGATCAATTGGGGGGTATATTCAATTTTTTTTAGGGGGAGTAAATAGGCTGAACGTTTAGGCCGTTTTATCGGGTTATTTCACAGGGACGGGGGACATATATTTTGGGGTCAATCGGGATTTTTTACAATATCAAAGGACGCACAAAAGGGCAATGGCCCACGTGATAGAAAGAGTTTTTTTCCTTGTAAATTTGCAACTGTTTTTGTCCCCACGTTTCGTTAACCAGGGCCCTGTATAAGAGTTTCTCTGCCGAAAGTCGCCGTTTATTCGCCATTACATAACCTTTCTCATAAGTAAAAAGTCCGTTGTTGGGCCAGTCCGCAGTTTGGCCGTAGATAACTGCACGCGATGGATGAGCGGGATGGATGCTGGGAAGCCAGCGCAGCCAAGCAGCAGCAAGCCTAGAAGGGAATGCCTCAATCGGTGGAGGCCGCCGGCGCAGGCGGGGGCGGGGGCCGAGAGGCAATCGGCCGAAGGGCGAGGGGGCGAGGGGCGACGGAGGGTTGGGTGAGCGCAAGCTCCCTCGCTCGCCAAGGGAAATATAAATGCCAGCGCAACTTAATACCTCAGGTGGGACAGGAACGAGGTGGGAAATAAATGTGTATGTTCTCGGGCAATACACACGCCAAGAAAGGGGGAGAATTAAAAAAATGAAAATATTGGGGGACAAATTTATATTTATTTTCTTCAGAAACCTTAAAGATGCTTCGTAATGGTCATATAATATGCTGTTAGCAATCGTCTGTATCACTCCACGTGTAGTAGAAATGTTTTTTATAACCTCTCATCGCGCATGCGCGTGGTCCGTGCGGGGTAAGATCTCTATTAACCCGCATACTATTCCAGTAGTGTTCGGGCGCACGATTACAATCTGTCTCCACCGAGGCAAAAGGGGCGAGAAGTAAAAATAGAATTAAAATGTCCTTCACTTCTAAGTAAAACTCTTGCCGGAATTATTTATTCTGATTTTTAGAATTGGTCATTTTGAAGTAAAATTGGTTTTTTATGTTGAACATTTAACATGTTGCCAGATGTTAGAAATTTTATTCTAACGAATGTCAATGTCATTTATTATAATTTTTAGGCTTAAAAGGAAAGGAGGGTGAATCAGAAATTGATCATATTACGAAAATAACATGTTTTATATTCAAAGACATCGCGAAATTTGTCCCCCACCAAATTTCTGCTCCCGTAAGCAAGCTTATGACTACAAAATAAAAGAAAGACTGGGAGAAGAAGGGTGGAAAAACGTATTTTTGGAAACAAACTTTAGGTACTGGGAGATCGGGTATAAACAGAGTTAAAAGAAAATAATATTTGAGTATGGGAGATAACATTGCAATTCAGTTGAATGCACCTAATTACTACAGAGCCTACCCGATTGTTAAACAAGAGAACTTTGCAAACTCTTTTGGGAGAATACTAATGTAAGCTGTTAAAGAAAAAAATCGAACGAATTTATGTGGAGGGTAAATTGGGAAATTTGAAGCGTTGAAGAACCCAGTTCAGGGAATACAAAGAGATTTCGTGTCATAAAGGCGGGATAGCTAATTGTTCCTCATTCCTGAGCATGCGAAATACAAATTAGCAGAAGAAATTCTCTAAAAAGAAAAAGACTTAAAAGCTATAGACGATTTGTTGAATTCAAATGCCACAGTTATTGATGTTACTCTTTATGTAATTTCATCTTATATTCAAATACGCATTTGTCCTCTCAACGTACGGAACTACATATTCTACAGTGTGCAACAGCGTTCATTTTGTGTGTGTTAAAAGAGAGACAAAGAAAAGGTAAAATAATGAAAGAAAGAGAAGGAAGGCGAGGTGGAGAGTTAAAGAGGGATAACGAATGAAGGGAGAGGGAGAAAGAGAGAGAAAACGGGAGATATGGAGATGAAGGTAATATAGCGAGATGTAATAAATTAGAATATTTGTGAAAATATCGGGAACAGAGAAACACACTTTCCTATTGCAGTTAGAGGTCTGTATTACTGCAAATCACATTTTTCTGGAATACTAATAGTTGAATAACTGCAAGTACCGTATTTCTAAAACTATGGTAATGTTTGCAGTAATGTTGTATGGCGCAACATCGCAACATTACCGGTAATCATTACAGTATTTTCAATTACACGATTTTGTTTTACAAACTTATAGCCTGCGCGGGCCGTCTCTTACTCAGTCCCAGACTCGGTAATGTTTTATATTCTCTCGCTTTTACTTTCGGTAAGAAGAGATAGTATTGTAAACGCGCGCGACTCATTACATCATCATACATCATGGCGAATTATACTCTTTTATAATTTTATGGAAACAAAAAACAAGGGTTAAACATGATATTTTGTAAATTGAAATAAAGCAAAATTATAAAAAATATTTGGTAGCAACAATTCTAAATTTTCTTGAAATAGAAAAACGACACTCTTGAAACAATGGTCAGGTGATAGTGAATGTAGAATGGAAGTGCAAAACACGTTTTGAGCCCATGCGCCTGGGATTCAATCCACTTCAATCGCGGGGGTTTCCAAGCTCCCGCCATGGAACGGAAGGACTGGGCCCGTTTGCCCATGTTGCTTTTCGTGCGTCTATGCTCGAGTTCATTTTTGCGGGCGCCTCCGGAGCCCCCCCCCCCCCCCCCGCCCCCCGCCCCCCCCCCCCCCCCCCCCCCCCCCCCCCCCCCCCCCCCCCCCACCCCCCCCCCCCCCCCCCCCCCCCCCCCCGCCCCCCCCCGCCCCCCCCCCCCCCCCCCCCCCCCCCCCTCCCCCCCCCCCCCCCCCCCCCCCCCCCCCCCCCCCCCCCCCCCCCCCCCCCCCCCCCGCCCCCCCGCCCCCCCCCCCCCTCCCCCCCCCCCAGCTTTGCTTCCATTCTGTCCGTCGCCCGGCCCGCCCCGCCGTCCCGGGCGCATCCTGCCTAGGATTCGCAATCTTCTCGTTCTTGCGGCCTCTTGCGCACCAGTGGTGGCGCCAAGTGGGCGGGGGGGGGTGTTTGATATAATCGACCTCCTCCTTCCGCGGCCCCCGCCCACGCCCCGCCCCACCTGCCTCGCGGGGACTGACGCCTCCTCCTGCCTTGCGCTAATGTCCATGATATGACGGCGGGTGCCCGCGCCCGACCCCGCGCCGCGCCGGCAACCCCGCCGTCCGCATGCCCAACCGCGCCCGACCATCTCGCGCACGCTCCCCTCAGCGAGGCGCGGGCCTCCCCCCCTGCTCCCGGTACCCCTCCACCCCCACCCCCGCCTTGGCCCCTTCGGCCCCGGGCGGCCGCGCCCGACCGGCACTTTTTTCTGCTCGGTTTTTCTCCTGCGCGGGGTGGCCCGACTTGGCGGTCTGTGGCGCAACAGGGCCGATAAACGGCTGTCTTTGAAATCGAGGATAATTTCGGTAATTGCCGGCTCGGCCCTCGGGGAAGGGGCGCCGGCCGCCCTGGGACGCCGTCAGTCCCGCGCGGGGACACTTCCCAGCGCCCCCCCCCCGATCTCCCTTCCCCATTCCGCTCCTCGGCCCCTCTCCCGCTCCACGCGGACGCTGTTGGCGTTCTCGGCGCTCTCTTCGCCCCGCATTGGTGTCCGTTTCATCATCCCGAGCCATTCACTACACCCCCGTCACTCCGAAAATCCGTTCCTCTTGTTATTTCGCTCTTTCGGTTCCTCGATTCGTCATGGTGCGCCCTATCCTCCAGGGCGCCTTCCGAAATCCGTTCTTCCATCGTTATTTCGGCCTTTCGTTTGCACCCTCGTCGTGTCCTGCGCCTTTTACTGGGGTCACTTTGCTCGGGTGACGTATTTATCCTTCCGTGGTTTCTGGACCGTGGTATGACCCAACCATCAGCCCTCCTCCCCCGCCCCGGGCCCTCCCGCCCTCCCCACCCCTTCCGCCCCTTCCGCCCACCCCACCCGCCCCGCCCGCCTCGCCCCTTGTCGCCCCAGGCTCACGATGCTCCCCGCAAAAGGAAGCTTCTGAGCTTCCAGGTACACACGCCTCTCTTCTCCACCGTGTCCGTGCTCATGCATACGTTGAATTACTTGCGTTTATTTCGTGTAATGAATGCAAGCGTGAAAGCCAAAGCCGGAATCAAGAGTCAGGGAACTAACTTTGATTTCCTGCGTGATAAGGGACGGATTAACTAACATAAGGTCGAAAATGTCGCCTGTAACAGAGATGGAAGCTTCCATTTTCCTGATTTCGCGAAAGCTTTTCTGTGGAGGGGAGCGGAGAACAGGGAGGGAAAGGCATACCAGGGGTTGGGACATTTGCAGCAGTAATTCTCAATACTGTGTCATTTATTTATAATTAAAAAACATTTAATTGACATTTCCTGAATATTTAATACATATGGCATATGTATACATTGTACGTTTGGCTTTTAAAAATGAATTATTGGTGCGTAAATATTATTTATGCAACTAAACGTATTCGCATTTTTGGATTTAAAGTTTAATGGGTCCGATGTAGCGCAAATAACATATATCTTGCTAAAATAAAATTATCGACGTATTTTAATTATTAAATGGTACTCATTTTGATATTCTAATCAGATTGCATCGACCGTGTCTCATTATTACATTAAAAAAACTGCACAAATTGTCAGTATCAATTTATTTTATATTTCATTTTTTATTTCATTCACTCACGCCTACGAACGGCTCTCGTTGACAGTGTTGGAATGAATAATTATACTATACTTTCATTATATTTTTCCTGAACAAAAAGCTGACTAATCATATTTTTTTCATAACATATTTCGGAAAAAATATGAGAGAGCAATCTATTAAGAAATATGCATAATGCATCAGGTAAAAAAGCACTAATTAGTGATGAACATGTTTATATTTTCTCTTTTCAACAGAGAGTACGTTGCAAGCCCTCATTAGATAGCATGGATATCGTAGTTAAGCGCAAATAAATGATGACAAAAAAAAATATAATCTAAAAATAAGTTCCCGTAATCTATATTACTAGTCAGGTCATGTGAGATGTATATTCGTACATTATTACGTTTCGTTAATTGGGGAATAATTCAATAAAGGTCTGTGTTAGTTTTAAAATATTTGTTCTTGCAGGTTTTCGGGAGCGTATATTATTGCAGTTCGGAGCAGTGTGCGTCCTACTTTTCGCAAAATATTTTTCGATATTTTAAGATTTTTGGTGCTGAGGTTTCTAATTTTATTATTAATTATTATTATTATTAATTTTATTATTTCATTATTTATTATTAATTATTTATTATTAGTTATTATTATGTAATTATTATTATTATTATTATTATTAATTATCTATTATTAATTATTATTATTATTCACAGGAGTGTAATGTTTCTGGGACAGCTTTTGAGCTGTATCCGCTCAGTAAAACGACTAGGTTTGTTTTGCCTTGAGCGTGGAGTTTGAGATGATGAGGGGTGAGGGGGCAATCCAATATACGAACGCGTGTCTACGCAGGGCTCGAACCTGCAGCATCCTCGGCGCTTAACGTCGGGCTGCCGGGGCATCATTCTGCGCCATAGGGGCGGACTCTACTCTGTTATTGGTGCCATTTAATTTTAGTACGTAAAGTTCTGTCGGAGCAATTAAGCAATTTGCGCGGCGAAGTGGTGATGCGCGCCACTGTGCGGCGATCAGCGGCGGCCCCCGTTGATGCGTCACCCCTGGCGCCCTCAGTGCTCGCCGAGCGGCCCGGCCGCGGGCGGGGGCTGAGAAGGCGGAGGCTGGCGTGAGCGTCCCCAGCGATATCTGCCGCTTCTGTGGTCCGGAAGCGGAGCAGAGATCGATGCTGCGTCATACCGCAAATGGCGCAGCGCGCTGTTCGCGTGGCGGGGCGTGGGCGAGGGCAAGGGGGGGGGGGAATCGCGAGTGCGTTGAAACGCCCCTGCAGGGTCCTTCACTTTCTCTTCTTCTTTACCATATTAAATGCATTGCTGGTGTCGAGGACAACGAGAACAACGAGGACGCCGCGGAGGACGCCACGCGTCCTTGCCCTCTAAGTGGAGCGAAGCGCTGTCAGCCATTGGGTGCCATTGCTCTCCCTTGTGGTGTTCATTCCTTCTGACGTAAGGTGTACTCGTATGTAACAGCGTCATAGAATTTTTCTTACAATAACATTCCATGTATATAATATGGCAGCATATCTTCTTTAAATACATACTACTCGATATTAAACAATTGTATCTTTACGAATTATTTATTTACTAATGTTATATTGTTTTTTATATATTACAAAAAATACATTTTCATACTTTGGTCAGCTTTTTTAATTTATTCACTTTCATTGTTTCAATCCTCGACGTTCTATTCTTGTTGAGATCTTATTGTGATGTATTTTAAATCTTTATGAGTTGAAAATAGCTAACACTTCCATTTTATTGAAATATTATCGATTTACAAACTAATAGTCAATGGAATAAAAACAATGCTCCTTACCAACTCATATAAACAACTATAGAAAAAATATTTATTTTCATTTACTATTAAAATTTGATTCTTAGTTTAAAATAGAAAGCTTTCATGGCATTACTGATAATTGTATTTAAAAAAGAGAACAAATGGTCCAAGTAAATATTCCACCAAGAAATCGCTTTTTCGCGGATATATTTGAGGCTAAAAATATAATTTTACAAGTATATTGATTGGGTATGATTTGTCTGAGTTAGCGTCAAAACCACGCAAAAAACTGTACGTGACTAACAGGGTAGTAGTACTCTTATAACCTCCCACTAGCTTGGCAATGGCTATGACAACGACTAGGACTATATTAGCTCCAATTAAATTGATACATCAAAAATAACTTTATTTAACCTCACTAGTATATGAGAGCTCAATCATTTTTTGTTTATTTTGAATAAAACTTATAATATTTAAAATACTTTTTTCGTTATTGAATTATATTTAATATATTCACATTAAATTTCATGTTTATAACATAATTTTTAATGATTACTCAAACAAAGTTTGTCTTATTCACACACGGATAAAAAAAGTATTTATTACAATTGTTTATCTTTAGGCCATAGTGCAACGGCGTAGTGGGCTACGGGTAGAGGGCTTATGAGTGGAGGCCTCCTCGGTCTATGTTTTTATTCTCTCGAATGCGGAGCATATTGCGTTCCGTCATAGTAACCGCTCTATGCAGAGGGATTCCTGGATTTGCCAAAACAACAGACAACGGAATAAGCAGATTCACACCCTAACAATACTGTGGGTCAGTGGACAGGCGGTGCTGAAACCTGCACATTAGTATGGGTCACGTGATACCCCATAAGCAGCAGATACGTGACTCCGAGTGTATGAGGAGGCTAGATTTGGAACGCCGGGGCATTGATGTAGAGGGGAACGAATCTCTGTGTCGAGGCACGACAAACGCCCACTACTGGGAATCCGTTGGCTTCGGTGACGGAGTGTGACGGCTTCCAACGCCACGATCGTTTATAACGCTACATTGATTATTTCGTGTTTCCGGGTGCGACGATCGTTAGTACCGCAAGTTTATTCCATGTTCTTACTACGAGAGGTGGTGGCGATCTTCTCCCGCTGGATGGCGAGAATCAGCGCCGACCTACACGTCGGCTTGCGGGATTTCCCCCGTCCACCCAGGAATCTCCAACCAGCGAACCACGGTCCCAGTCCTGACAAGCTTTACGCCTAGTCTCCCGACATGTGTGATAGTGTAGAGTATGTGAGAGAGTGTACGAGTAGAGCATGTACGAACACAAGAAAGATAAAGAAAAGTGTGGCCCGATTGTTAGGGTACTGTTTCGGCATTCGCTTGGTGTTGATCGGAGGAACCACGGAAAACTACCGATCAGATCGATCGGACGCTAGAATTCTCCTCTCTAGATGGCGTCGAAAATCCTGTCACCGTCGGGACTCCAAGGCTAGGACCTCCCGGTCAGAGGCGCTGCAGTAACTTTACGTGCCACCCGCCATTTGCTCAATATTTCTATATGGATCCATTTCTATATGAATCAATTCTTGTATTATAATACAATACAAATACATCCTGATTATGTCAAAATTGTGAACAACATGTTACGAGAGTTCAGAACTTTGGGATGCAACATGAGTCTCAAATTACACTTTCCGTTTTCACATTTGGATGTATTTCCTGACAACCTGGGGGCATTAAGTGAAGAACAAGGAGAGAGATTTCACCAGGATGTCCGAGAAATGGAGAGGAGATACCAAGGACGATGGAATATTTCAATGATGGCAGATGGCTGCTGGATGCTGTGTAGGGAATCTACGAAAATACACAAGAGAAAATCCAAGAGACAAACATTTGAAACTAAACGAACAAGATTTTACTGATGCATGTTTATAAACTGAATGGCAACGTGAAATTGTTGGCAACAAAAACTCACAAATGCATTTGCAACTATTATATACACACTGATTTTGTAATTTTTTAACAATAACATATGTGGATATTTTATTCTTGATTTGCGAAAGAACCTGATGTGATAGAGAAAAAGAAAGGTCATTTTGGAAATCAGTGGTACTGGATTATTTTAGAATCACATTTCAAATGTAAAACAGCTCACAAAAAATTTAATTTGTAGACCTGTGTAATCTGTAAACCACTTCATTTTCTGACTACCCCACAAGTGAAAATTTCTTAATGCTGCAGAAAAAGTGCGGATATTTCTTCAACAAAAACACATTTTTTGACACTGATACTCATATTGAAAGGGGATTGTTCCGCTTATGCATGTTGTAGTAATTACTTTCTCGAATACATGGTGGAGACATAATCCATATTTGTCGGGACCTACTTTCCGAGAATGTTTTCTGAAAAACTGAAAAGTCCGTCCGTCTGTTGACAACTCAAAGTCGTAAACCGTTCTAAGGATTTTCAACAAAATGCATAGTCCTCAAATGATCTGACGGCACTGGAAGCCCTAAGAATTTGAAATGGATCATATCATTTTTGAGCGTAATATAGATAGAGCCCCTAGGGACACCTTTAATATTTCCCCTGAAACTGCTCAATTTATTTGATTGGAATGAACAACCTGCTCATCTAAAAATTGAAACATATGGTGTTCAGTTAAACCAAGGAATTTTTAAAAATTGCAAATGAAAAAATAATTATACGTTCTCCTACATTGACGATAGAGATATTTCTAAATGAAATTGATGTACATTTTCATAATCACAGCATCATATACATTTTCAAAATTGTATCAAAAATTAGGACACATTTTTTGGTTTTAATTATATTAGGGAGGCCCTCTCTGAATTATTCTTTTTCTATGGAAGATACAAATATTGCCAAAAGCATTGATATGATTGGAATAACTCATAAATGTCGCAATGTGAAATATGGATTCATTAATATGGAATCTGGGCCTTTGTAATGAGACAATATGAGAACGAAATTGGAATATTTTACGATCCAATATGAAATGAATTCTTTTGAAAGCAGACTATGTTTTACAGTGCGTGTATTTCTGAAAGTGCCCCAAGGCTTCGCGTGGTATTTGCTCTCCGTGAAAAAAAAATTGTTAATCCTTTTATCAACAAAGTTGAAAATCTACCGGAACGTCAAAACAAGATAAATTAGTTCAATTTTTGGACAATTTGTGAGCTCTGCAGTTCCAGAAGAAACACTTAAGAGTTTCAGTAGTAAATGTAGTAGCCTCAAATGGCAGCCGGCTTAAATCAGTGATCCTAGAGACCTCCATGTTCCCCGGAAAAGTAAGGTATTTTGATAAAACATAGCACATTGTTTGCCTCGCTGTTGTGACATTACATGCTAGCAGATACATATTTATTTTGGAGTGTAGGTAAGACGTTCCTACACAATACAAATCAATGGAATTGCAGTACTTGAAACAAAACATTTAATATTTATTCAATCTTAAAGTGCAAAATAAATTCTAAACATCTCTTACACACTACGACAAATGTTTTCATTAAGAGTAATATTTTTCGTCGTAGTATTCTTAATATTTTTCTTAAATACTAAATGACCGTAAAAATATTTTTCTTTAATAAAACGTCATTTTTTCTTTTGCCGAAGGCCAAAACATATCATTAAAATATTCATCACAAATGCAAATGTATTTATGTAACTTATCAAGGCAACTATGTTTTTCTGACATTACTTTTCCAACATATTCCACCCAACTCTAATCCTTAAACCGAACATAACAGTCCCCCCAAACACAAATAAATAATATAAATATAACTTTTTTATTAAATATTTACATGCTAGGTACGTTATGTTTCAGGATTAGTGATCGTTTAATTGAAAGTTGCATAAAAAATAAGTTGTTGTGTTGTGCAACGGCAATTAAAACAACTTACATTTCAACCGCACATACTTTCTCGTACTAAGTACATACTAACACGCCATTTCGAAAATTGAGAGTCCAACAAAATATCACCTGTGGCACATTTACTCGTTTGTGCCCAGCTCAAGAAAAAGAAATTAAAGGAAAAATTTAGAGATGCTTCTTAAAAATCGCCTTTCTCTTAAATCACCTTTATTTCAAACAAACATTACGTGAAAATTATTCTTATGTTTAACAATGTTGGACAGTTTAAGATTTAATTTTTTAGAACAGAGCTCATGTAGGAAAAACTCTCTATCATCAATATTGTAGTTTTGCAATTTAATGCAATTAAAATATTTAATATTTTTGTAACTTTCTAAAAATACAGATGGTCCAATCGTTATCCCATGAAAAAATTCCGATTTCTTTTATCACCGGTTCTGTACATTTTGGGGGTGCTCTACTCGAATCGTAGGGTCGCTATCTCGAGAAATGAGCACTTTACAAAGTAAATTGCAAAAAATCATTAACCTTTTGTTCTTGTTGCACTTTTTCGCTTAAATTACAACTAGACCTTTTATCGAAATAACCTTCATGTACAAAATTAAAGAAGATTAAAGTGCCTACGAAATGCATAGATTAACTTCAAGATTTCAACGCTAGAGCGCGCGGATAGCGCAGACATTTTGATACTGGCTAAACCGGAAAAAAGGTCCCTCCCACCACATCACGCTTCTCGGCGCTCTGGTTTCACTACTTCATGCTTGAAAACGACTCAGACGAATAAATTACTTGTGTTGTTCAATGAGCAAAACTCTACGTTACTCCAAGAAATATTAGAAACGCCTTTATTCGCGCGCAGAAATTTGTTGGTTGTTTGCTTGCATGACGTGCTCTGGCTGTGCACCAGTATTTAATTTTCATTACTTTTCGGCATTATTCTGGTACCTTTTTTGCTAAACAGTTTTAATTACTTGTTGCTGCAAAATTAAATGAGGTTTTGCAGTATTTGTAGCAGTGAAAGCATAATGCAAACATAATTTCAAAAGACGGCATATCGAAAAAATGTATTTGAGCGGTTGAAATAAATACATACAACTCTTATTCCTGTAATAATTATCATACATTTGTGTAACTCTTTTTGTGAAACGTTTAATGAAAGTGTAGTGATAATAATGAAAAACATATGAAATCATACAGTTCCTCTATAACGGTATACCGAAAAAATCTGATTTTTGTGCATCGAATTGTTACAAACAAATGTGGTGTATTGTGTGGCCGTGCAATAGGTATAGTCTTATAATTAGATTTGTTAGCTTGATGTTTAATTCTATTACGTTAAAAAAATTAAACTTTTTTGGCAATTAATCAATCACATGTAAATAATAATTAGTATCACGTATCTTTTACCAAAATAAACAAATACGTAATTTAAATAATTTTAATACACTTAATTTAAAATATATTAGTTAAGGTAATCGTTTGAACACTTTTAGGGGGTTTTCTTTTATTTATTTTCATATCCACGCTCACATATTAATTAGAACGTTTATACGTATTCGTGACACGGCTACTATTCGCACTACACGTCCTACTCTCTGCACTGTCAAAGCCTACATTCTAAAAGCCTTCACACATGTGAATAATAAGGCTAGAATAACGTATCCGAAGACTCCAAGAGATCGTTTGCAAACAGTGACGGTTGGACAATAATAGGAACACAGTGGAACCAACCAACCGTCCATTCGAAAATGAAAAACACCATCACCACTATCAATAAGGACCGAAAACAGTCCTCACTAATTCCTCCATTCCACATTTCCATTCACAAACCAACTCAAACAGGCTAACAAGTGCACAAAAACAACAAATACTCGTAGAGTTGCGCGTCCTTGCGCACCAATGAACTATGACATTCCGACTGAGACCAGCAAAAACGATGCTGGTCTTAACACAGCCAATCAAATCTCCTCCATGCTCAGTGGGATACTTCCATTCAATTTGTCACTGGTGTGCTTAAATCCAGCGGGAGGTTTGCCTATGTGACCAGTGAATTGGACACCCAGAGAAAAACGCATGAAACGGGGCAGTCATCATAATCTCTCGTCTGGTAGCGATAGTCTACGGACTTGTGGAACGCCGCAACAAACAGCCCTCAGTATTAGCAAAGAGTGTTCCTCAACTGTATCTTGTGCTGATGAACTCCAGCAGTGTATTGTGTCTCAAACGCGAAATATTTTATTTTTCGTTTACAGTAACTGACATTAATTATTCCAAGTCCGATGCCGCGACCTTCACAATAGTGACCGATAACACAATACGTATGGTACAACTCAGTAGCCCCGATTCGGGGTACTTGAAACGGGTTCGTTAATAGATCATGACTATTACTACAGCGACCACAAATAGACCACTTACAACAGTAACTTCATTACAAAATCAAGGATGTCGCTTCTACGTACAACAGTTACTACAAAACAACTATTACAATTCCAAATACAGAATCAATTACAGAATCACTCAGCAACAACTCTTCAGCAACAAAAATCACAGCAATACTCCTTCCAGCAGCACGGCTTCTAACATCAACAATCAGCCCGAGGTAACGCTGTGGACTTTTTAATGGCCAGTTGTAACAATCCCAGTCAGTCAGACAAGGGATCAGCAGAATCAAATCCAAATGATAACAACAAACGTGCGTAAAACTCTTCACCTTCCTACATCACTGACATTCCGTTCCAAAACAGATGTTTCTTTTAGAAATTTGAAGATATTGACGATTTATTATCACCCCACATTCCCAAGCAATCCCTCTGATATTCCTGCATCAATAGATAAACCATCAAAACGTCGCTAAACAATAATCCAAATCTTAAATTCCAAATTCACCAATGTAGCTTATCCCCAGTTCGCAAAAATTCAAATCACTACCAGCGACGACTTCCCTGCAGTGACTTCTCACCTTCACAACCACTTCTTAAAATACCACACGTACACCATCCCTAACCTAAAACGTCTAGTTTTTATGTCCGTCCCACCTATGCAGAAAAATCCACAGTGCCTTACAAACTTCAGAATATCCAGTAAAGAAAGTAAACAGAATGTATGGATCTGGATCTCCAAACTTCCTTGAAGCGATACTTCTACTGGGCTCTAACAGACGCATATTGATAATGCCTCTAGAAAAACCGCCCCATACCATCGTTACCGTAGAATGAAGACGCACAGTTGAATGTCAGAACTGTCAACAATTCAATCATACGAAGCATAACTGCAATACAATCTACGTTAGATGTCCGAAAGCACACCGCTGATCATAATGCCCTCACTCCAAGAACGATCCGCCAACCTGCATCAACTGCGCATCAACAGCGCATCAACAAATCTTGAAACAGGTCACAGAGCCAACCCGCGTGTTTGACCCACTACCGGTCTCTTATCAGCCGCCATCCTCCGCTAAACCCTCCCACCTCCAACGCTACTGCGTCACGAGTTCCAAATCGTTCACTTCAGTACTAGCTCCAAATCAACATTGGCCTTTCCCACCAACGTCGCATTTTCCACTTTTATCGAAACAACTCCCGATCAAACCTGAATCCACAATTTTCTCATGTCACTCAAATTATACACCCGCAAATATCAACTTTATTCCCAATACTCAAAAACGTTATGCCCGAACTCATTTTTCTTCGCTGCATTAATCATTAACCTCTGACCTTTAAAACCCCTTATACAAAAGTAATTGAGAACCATGAATGACAACTGCGATAACCGAGGTGTGATCGATACGGCAGTAGCGGACTGGGGCAGGCAGAGGAAAGGGGGGAGCCCAGAAAAAACTTCCCGAGTGCATGGGTCGTTTTGCCCATCAGAAATTCCATACGAATCGGCCACGGATTGAACCAGGCGCACAGAGATAGAAGTCATGTGTTAAGCCACGAAACCCTTACGGAAAGCGTTCAATTCCAAATAAAATCCTCTCTATGCGGGGACGAATTTAGAACTAGTTTTGCATTGCATGCTACACAACAATGTACATTCAGAATACCATATAACACATATTCTCGAGCAACAGAACCATCAATCCTAATAGATTTGTAATTCATTACCTCCAGTCTCAGGTTTTTACTCCATCAACTCCCACATAGAATTCTTACAACCGTAATATCAAACCTGACACATTCGACAATGGAATGCTAAACAATACACGTGCAACTGTCAGTATTAGATTCCGAACACACCCCAATATGAATGCACATTGAATCCTCCGTAAAACCAAATTTTTCCATGCGGGGACTACCTATCGATATTGTTAAATGCCATCTATTCCAACATACTACAGATTTCCTTCTTCCTCGAGTTCTTCCAACAATTCCCGCTTCTCAGATAGACAGCCATCTCACACAATTTATCAGCCAAACAACCCAGTTTTTCATTTTCTCACTTCTAGCCCATAATCTGAGGTGAACAATTCTTCCAAAACACATTATCTCAGCAATTAAACTGCATAATACTGTCAACCCAATTATAGAATATCATGATAAATAAAATATGTCCGGTATCAACAATTGTTGATACCGGACAAGATCTTTTATTTATCATAAAAATAGAAGGTATCTACCTCACCAGCGATCTTAATTAATAGAGAATAGCATTTATCAATTTTCGCGGCTAATCACTAATGCACGTCATCCATTAATGTAAGTCATCCTGGGGACAAATCTGGTCTACGACCGTGCGTGTTCGGTTAACCGTCTAAGAATTTGACCACAACTCCCGAAGTTCAAAGAAAAGAGCGCTGTGAACAAATCCATTTAAGTTAACCGAATTGTAGTTGATTGTATTTATGTTGTCAAAGAACAGTAAAATCTTTACGTGACATATAGGGGAGAAGTACAATCTTTCCACGTTGTTGCTGCAGAACATTTTATTTACCTTTTAATCATAAATAGTTGAATGTTGAATAAAAGTACCCACAAAGCTTCTTCGTCAGGTGTTCATTTTTTCTTCGCCTTTAGAAGTACTTCAACATTCCGCTCTCGAGGCACAGCACTGACGAAGCAAACCGTGAGGTCACATTACGGAAACCCCAGCGTAGACGTCACGGAATTCTCGGAACACGGCTGCATCTCGTACAAAGGCTTTGCGGAAATGCGAATCAAAGGTATCCGTTGAAATCGACTTCGGAGAAAACGCTTAGGATGCTCTCAAGGGTTTGTTTTCCGGCATCGCGTATACGAGTACAGCAGAGTGCGTTGCTGCAACTCTGAGCTCGCGACAGTGTAGACTCCTTCTTTGTACTGGTACATTAGCGGCAAGGGCTGATAGTAAAGTTGTTTCCACGCGGAAATAGTAAAAATGAATAAAAATTGACAAAATATAGGTGGCATTTAATCTTGTTCTTATAAAAACGTACTTGGTGTTTAGAACAAGACTCAAACGCATGCGTGCCCAAAACAGAGTTCATATCGTCTTGCATTCCAGGAATTCGAATAATTTGTCGTTGTAGAGTTTAGCATTGTATCAAGACGCGGCCGCATCCGATCTTGGAGCAGCGGCCCATCTAGGTGTTCTCCAACCTCTAGAAATCTATTTCGAAGCGTTTACAAACACCGTTACAAACGTCTCTGACAAAACGTTACGATTTCTCTATTTCAAGTCAATACTCAACGAACTAACACAAAAAGGAGAACAACAAATGGAATACGGCAGTATTTATTGTTGTCATGCCTTCCTCTCTGATCTTACCAATACAGATAATACACTATGCGAGAGACGAAAAGAAAAATCAATTTACCTTTATGAATCACAATCCTTACAATCACTAAAATATAAAATTTGAATCCGATTGTGAGAAACAAAAATGTTATACAAAACTTCGCCTTTACCTTCTCATGTCTCCCACATGTCATGTGCTTCTGAAATTCCGAATTCTTATCAACTTAATGAACTTCCTGTAGTTCTTCACCAAATCAAATTCATCTTTCCAAAAACATCATTATTTCTGAAGTTTCAAAACTTCCAATTAAAACGTCTCCAGGCCAGGAAATTCTCTCCATCCTGATCATAAAAACTTATCAAAGAAAACCGTTGCTTACCTCACCTCAATCTACCTCGTCGAAAAACATTGTACCTACCATATCCAAAATATCAGAATCAGAAAATTACTCCCCACTCGACTCCAAAATTAACAAGTTTAGTCAGTGACACAGTATCAAAAATGAAAGCTGAAAATCACCATTCATTAATATATTTCCAAAGGACTTTGATAAATAATATATATCTTTGGTTGAAATTTTTCTTGTTTTTTTTTACCTGAAATTGAAATATGGAATTGAATATGTTTCAACATATAGAATAAACAAGACATTTTGAACAAAATTTTTACTTATATTCGTGGCATGGGTGGCTCAAATGACGAACCTACTGCCCTTGATTTTAAATATCAGTTGAGATGGTATGTTATTGGGAAACATTCATCGACTGTATTCACAAAATACAGAGGGTGATAATGAGTTCATTCATCGTTGATTTCACCTTTGGAAGATGAAGAACCTGAGGAAAGGGAGCTCAGGAGGAAGAAGAATGAAAATATTGTGATGATGATATTTTAAGATAAGAGAAATCTCAGGAAGGTTTTTTACTGTGAAAAAATTATTGACCACCAACAAAATTCTAGTGCAGAAATTTCAAAAGGCAGTGAAGTGGTTGTTTCTTGGAAGTTGATACTGACAATGATAACAATGTGAATCATTGTGAAATAATGTAATTACGTGAAGACAAAAATTGAAGATTGAATTACATTTGATGTATTAACATATTTGGCTGGTTATGCTTCATTTCGGTTGGAACACAAATTTCCTCATCGTGGTTTAGCAACTAAAGAAATTTAATTATTAGTAAAACACCTGTCTCAATACAGTTCTTATCCAAAGGAAAATTCAAATATCCTTCAGAGGAATTATTTCAAACAACCATTGTCTTGAAGGATAAAGTTTCAAATATTCATGGGCAATTTCTTTCAAGTAAAAATACAATTTTTCGAGAGGTCACCCAAAGAGTTGCGTAAAAATTTCCAAATTTCCATTTTGAAGTTCTTCTCTGCCTCGTGCGTCCAAGAAGATATATAAGGTTGCAGAATTTAAATAGAAGTCATCAAGACAACGAAAGAAGACAAAGAGAAAGAAACAAAATGCGGTTGCGGCTCGAGACCACCAGATTGTTTCAGCGCCAACGTGGGAAGACGTGTATCGTTTAGAGTCTAGTGTTGACTACACACAAACAGACGGACGGGCGGAGTAACAGACGTTTTCCAGGCAAGATTTATCTACTTTCTTGGTGTCAGGGCCCCTCAATACGAGTTTTTTGACAAAGAATCGGGATTTTACACTGCAGTATTGCACTTTCTCTTTACTACGTATGTACGCGAAGAAGTAAAAAAATACATTGGATAGGCCTCTCATTTACATCTTACCTTTTTCTCTTGAAATCCGGAATATTGCCTCTTAAATTGCACATACCGAATTCATATTGTACTCAAAATTTTGATGTAGCGGATGTAGTCCTCACCCACTGCACATCTCCTCTTTCCACTGGGACACATCTTCAGCCATCGCCAGTTACGTTGAACAGATTGAAAATTTTTTCAATTTACCACCTTTCAGGTCTGACGAATTACTGGACGTTCGGACGTTCGTTGTTATTAACAATTCTTTTGGAATTCATTTCTACTCCCGACCGTTTACAATATTGTCCTTTCATTTAGCAGCGTTGTGAGCATAACTTACATCACAACACTTTTCTCTCAACAAAAGTTCATAGACTCCAACGACCTCTAATAATAATAATAATAATAATAATAATAATAATAATAATAATAATAATAATAATAGCAATTGTACATTTACGAAAATATATTTTTTTACAATTCGGTAAATAGCGGTAACTGACAAATTTTCTTTGTTATTTATTATCTTTATTTTTACTATTTTGTTACTAATCATTTTGCAAATACTAGGTATTATTTTACATACAAACATTTATTTGAACTGGAATTGAGTATGAGTTGGTGACTGTCAATTATCAATATTTGCAATAATAATAATAATAATAATAATAATAATAATAATAATAATAATAATAATAATAGTAATAGTAATAATAATAAAGAGAGTACAATACAAATCGAAGATGCAACAATCATTCGATAACTAATATTAATTATTACAACAATTATTTAAACTCTATTATAATATAAACAATTATATATTGGTGATATTAAAAATCAATACATGCTACACAGATATTGGCTAAATTAGATTTTAAAAAAAGGTATTGATCGCGTTCACTACATTTCACTGCACTGCATTGTACTGCACCGTATTTTTATAATAAACAGCCAGTGTATTATTATTATTATTATTATTATTATTATTATTATTATTATTATTTTACATTATTCACAGCGTCTACTGGTCGGTATGTCCACCACACACAGAAATGATGACCAGGTGTGTGCTTTACTGAAGGTTCAGATGGCTTCTGACAATACGGCATGTATTCAAAATTACAGATTTTTGCATATTATATACATTCCTGGCATCCAAGTGAAGACACTCCAGTGCCCGAAGTGTCATTATTATTATTATTATTATTATTATTATTATTACTTTAAACAAACATAGCACAAACATTTCTGTAATGTGCCTTACGTTGGGCCTGCTTCCCCGTCAATCCCCTGAGGCGTCGGAATTTTCTGGGGGCCTCGCTGAATGGCGGTCGCGGGGTGTGGCTGAGGCTGCGGCGGCGGCCGTGCATGCGCAGCCGCTGGCGACAGCAGCTGAGGTTGTGACAGCAGAGCGCATAACTCTGACTGGAATAGCGTTCCGTGATCAGTTCTGCGCCGCAGGGGAAAAATAATAAGGATCAAATGCACAAACTGCTGCGAGCTCTATAATTGAGCGCCACTGTGCGCCGTCAATGACCCGCTGAAAGTGCAAAGGGAATTTGTCCAGCCATTCGGCCGGATATCCCTCCACCAGTGCGTTGCCCTAGGCAACTTCCGGAATGTATACCCCAGAGTGCACCTCCCCTAAATAAATTTTCGTTTCAGTTTTACAAATTTGCTACATCATGCTTACACGACTTTGAAGTAATAACATTCGGTGAAACTGCTAATGGTGTCTGAACCTAGATGAAAGTTGGGTGTGTTGTGACCTTTTAAACTCGCACGTTTTAAAAAAAAGCGTGTAGAAATGAAGGAGCGAGTAGGATGAAAATTAAAAAGTAAGCGGTTCATTTCACTCATAGCGCCCATTACACGCCGAAAAACTCGTTAAAAGTCCAGCTTTATGAACTTTGTTTGAATTCCTAATCTTATGTTTTAATTTCTGTTATATATTTTCTACTTTTCTCTCTAAGAACATTAAGGAAGAAGAATGAATACTTGTATCTATTAATACATCCATTAAAAAACTCTTAGTTGAAGAGAATTAATAATGCGTTTGTTACCATTAGAATTATATTTATAAAATACGAAATATGCCTTTAACTACTACTTTTTTGCTCCCGCTTCTGAGTCAACGACCTCCATCTCGATAAGTTTGTCGTCCAATTTCCCTTGATTTTTTAAGCAAATGGTGAGATGACAGGTGTTGCTTCTGGAAACAAATATATACGTAGCTTTCCTGGGCGCACTTTACGATGATACTCTTTTTGTAGTTGCTCTGCCCTGCTAGTGCGCGTGATGGATTCTTAATTGTCAGCAATACTTTAAAATCAAATCTTGATTTAATTTACCGATGCAAGTTTTTTTTACCACTACGGCGTCACGCTTTTTAATACCTTATTCTAATACTTTATTCAGAATTAAATTATTATTCTTAAACGGGATTCTGGAAGTAGAGAAAATGTGATCGGATTATAGTTCTCCCCCAGACATCACATTTACTGAGCTCTGTTATTTGACGATCATCATTTGTTAAAATTAAAACTTTAATGTGCTTCCATTTTGGTTTTCGAGGTTCTCACAATCATTTCTGCGTCCCGCATTTTCGACGCAGGTAAGAGACTTTACATTCTCATCTTACTACGTACTTTCGTAGTAAAGAGAATGTAATGAAATGTTGCAGCGCAAAGTGGCGTATTTTCATCAGACAAATTCGTATTGTAGCCTTGTTATTAAAATAGTAGATAAATGTTGTTTCCTTCTATAGTCAATTACTTTCTCTTAAACGTGTAGACATTTTGTGCACATCCTTTACATCGAAAAATTGGTTTAGGGCAAAACGTATGTCTTTCCGTCTGTTCGTTTACAATGAACTTAACGAGAGAATTACGTACTATTGTAGCAGCACTGCGTAGATCAATGTAAAGGGAAACGTGAAAATAGGGAACCATGTACTCCCATTTTACCATCTAAGGACGAGAGTCTGGAGGAGGAAGTATCTCGGGCGTTCCGTGGCCCGTTCTTTAAAAAAATGCTCCGACACTCGTGTGGAATTGAATTGAATTGAATTGAATTTGTCTTATTTTACGTGGCGAGACTCGGGCCATCAGGCCCGCTCTTCCATCTGACCACGCAAATTTCGCTAAGCTCCTTTCATCTAGCAGAGAAAGAAGGTATTTCTTAGGCGAGAAACAGGCGATTTGAATTTAGCTCAGAGGCGTCATTTAGGCTTGAGTATCTTTTACATGCAAGTAAGTTTACGAACATGTAACAGCCGGCTTTACTTCCTCTCCGAAGGAAGGCGTACGAAGGATTTTTTCGCCCTTATAAATCCACGGCTTCGATCGGGTTTGAACCCGCCAACAGGGTTACAGTACAGTACGGGGTTACAGTACAGTTACAGTACAGTTTGGGTACAACAGTACAGTACGCTAACCGTTACACCATCGTCACCACCATCATTGGTCCGTTAAGACCATGAAAACGAGCAATCGGCTTCTAAAATTGTCATCGAGAATGTGGTTGGCTTTGACTCGGTTATTTCGTTTTATCGAAAACCCTGCCAACAATTGGAACTTGAAGCTAGGCTTCGGCTACAATATTTAGTTCTGACCTCGCAACTGCATGCGCCATTTCACTCGTATAAGAGTAATATGAAGAAATAATGACGCGAGGACTGTCCCAATAGACTGGAAATATGCCTGTTGTTGACGCATCCGGACCATTGTGACTCGTTATTTCTCGTTACGTAAAATTATCTCTCTCGACATGATTCCTCGTCTGTCCTGGTTACTCATCGTTTCTCTCGTCCTTGTCACTTTTCGTCGCTTGATGACACTCCTCTTTTCTCATCATCCTTCGTTACACTGCGCCTCGTTCCGCCACTCTGGGCCACACAACTCCATTTATTTAGTACGACACCTGAAACGAATGATGAAAGCCGTAATGAAAATTCAACCAAAGAAATGTTGACATTACGAATCCGGTCCTTAACTACGTATGCAGATGTGTTCGGCAAGCATATGAAATACCCCTGCGTCAGAATGTGACCTGCCGAACACCTGTTCATAACAAGTTTCCTTAAAGTCAGGAGCAACTGTCATAATGTGACAGTTGTACATACATACTACATACTGTACATACATACATACATACTACATACAGTATGTATGCATGTATGAATGTACTACGTTTATGAAATTTTCCACTATATATTTATTGACTAAAAGTGATTGTCTTTGGCCTTTCTACATGCTCCTAAAGTTTGTAACATTTGTTATGTGACACCTGTACATATTTTAGGATCCTTTGCACCCGCGAGTCTGTTGACGCCGATACCGCCAGAACCAGTTTTCCGGCAGCGACCATCGCACTCACAGTCGGTTCTGCCTCGATCTTAATCGAGAGAAGATGTTCTGTGAGTGTCCGAGAAATCTAAAACAATTTTACCCGTGTATAAATTGTGTTGCCAGTAGCATGATTTTTGACTTACACCTCGCTCTCATATTGATTTAGTCCAAGGTTTTAAGCATTTATAGTATTATACATTACAGAATACGGATGATCTGGAAAGATGAAAAACTAATATTAACATGTAAAAAAATTGAATTACTAATACTAGTTATGATAAATGGGAACTACTGCGATAGGTAAAGATTTTTCGTGTTGACGCAAACACTCAGTATTTATTCTCCGACATCTCTTTAACGATATGGCACCTGCGACATACGATATGACAGAAGACACAAACCGGCTAACCCTATTAACGATTTCTATTTCCTCTTTATATCATAACCTCGGTTTTAAAAATGGAATTAATCGCAACACTGTCGTATCATTTATAAACTTCCCACGCCTCCGCCGCTCCGCGCGCTGCCATTCTTGACCAGCGATCTCCACTGCCTCCGCGCCATCCGCCAGGTGAAAACCCGTGACTTGTCACTGCCGCGCGGCAGCCGTTCGTTTGAAGTGGTCGGGGAGGAGCCACTCGCATGCGCTCACGATATCCGCGGCTCTCACCGGCCGTGCACGTTCAGCCGATAGGGAGAGGCGCTGCATACGCCCTCGAGCCACGCACTTCGCTCTTGCCACTCATGTCTGGCGTACTCTTCGTCTATCGCTCTTCGCCACTCGCTTCTTCGCCACTTCAGCGCGCTGACTCTCGGTCATGCTCTCGTCACTCTCCATCTTGTCATCGCCTCGGTCGCTCACGCTTCGGCTACTCACCTCTCGACTCCTCGCATGCCTCTCGCCACTTACCTCGTCGCCTATCGCACCCGCGCACTCGCCACTCGCCACTCGAGTCTCGACTCTGGACTCTCGCATCTCGCCACTGGCCTCACGCCTGTAGCCTCGTCTTCCACCAGCGGTGAACCGCTCCAGCCGCTCTAAGCTCTAAGCTCCCAACCTGTCTCCCGTCCGGTACGTGTGGTAGTTTAACGTGTGTAAGTGTAAATGTGTGTCCGTAAGGCGTGAAGATAGAACAAGGAAATTCCGGAATTCGCCTGATATTGATCGGAGATACCACGGGAAACTACCAATCAGTCCTTCCGGCCGCTTGAATTCTGTTCTAGACAGCGGCTGAATTCGACCCAGTTATCTCGCTATTGTCAAAAATCCTGCCTCCGTCGGGCCTCGAACCTAGGACCTCCCGATCAGAGGCACTGTAGTGATATCAGTTGGTATCCTGAGTCACCTCTCGCGGTAGGAGGCCATTCGAGGCACGAGTGGCTTGCCGGAACGTACCTGATAATAAAAAGCCCTCGTTACAAATTGCTGTGGGTGACGTTTGTGGCTGAGCGATAGTCAAGTTAGACACGCAGCGCTTTGTTGCATCGGAGAGGGGGTTCAGCGCACAGAGCGCTCTCCTCCCACGTCTGTCTTTTCACTTCCAACTTCTTCTTCGTCTTCTTCTTCCTCTTCCTCTTCTTCCTCTTCTTCCTCTTCTTCCTCTTCTTCCTCTTCTTCCTCTTCTTCCTCTTCCTCCCCTTCCTCCTCTTCCTCTTCTTCCTCTTCCTCTTCTTCCTCTTCTTTCTCTTCTTCGTCTTCCTCTTCCTCTTTTTCTGCTGCTGTTTTTTCACTTTGCCCGTGTTTCTTTTGTTTCTGCATATTCTTCATCACGTGCTTCTTCTTTTTCTTCTTCTCGTTTTCACGTTCCTTTTCTTCACGTCACATCTCCAACGGAACATTGGCGATGTACATAGTAGTATAGAGAACTGAGAAGTGTGAGTTTCAGAGGTCTGGGCGAAGGCACACCTGGGAGCGTCTGGCTTCGAGTGAGAACCTGGCCCCTGGGACTTTACCACTTAACAGCAAGGAATCTCGACCCCGAGGGAAGCAATGGCTCGCGATAGCCAGCGCTCTTCCACTAGAAGAAGAGGAAATTAATGCTTGAATTTTGTGGGCACTTTTGAAGTAAACTCTGGAGGGGGCACGGAGGCAAGCTGTGGGGAAGAGTCGCAGGTTTTCCCGCGGGGGGAGCGGCTGGGAGACGCGCGGCCTTGGCGACGAGATACACGAGGCCCGATGGTCGAAGATGATCACGTTGTGAAGAATTGCATTAATATTCGGATGTGATAATGCATTTTCATGCGGATGTGATAATGAGAAGCTAGTTTTCGTTTTCCAGATTTGGCAGTGTTTGAGATGGGATATGCTAAATTTGCTGTGTGTTCAGTAGATATTGATGCAGTTCTCACAAATTTATTTTTGAACCATACATATTTACTATTAAAATTAATCTGATGAATATTCCTAATAACCGGAATAATTAGTTATTTATTTCATGTAATTTTCTAATAATATATTCGAGATTTTCTTTTATTATTTGGACGTTAATTTTGTTGTAAATAATATGAATATTGAATTCTCTCATGTGTTTGCCTGTTTCGTCTATTTCTCAGCAACACCACAAGATTTTTCTTTTTCTAGTCTCATACGAGAATATAAAAATCGAACTTCTAGTATCAGTGTTTGAGTTTTATGAAAAACCATATTATATTGTTATATCAAATAAAAGCCGATATATCTTCATAACATAGTAATGTTTAAACTGTACGAGTATATACAAAGGCTTACAGTAGTACAAATACGTCCAAAATATATTATTAATGCTTAGTTTGCCAGCGAATAGCTTCAAATTTATATACCAACTCCCAAATGTATTCCAATAACTCAAATGTTAATAAACACGTGTGATAAATTGCATCCTAGTGTGACCACAAAATACTGCGTGATTTGAATAATATTTCATAAAAAAATGAAACATACAAAAATAAACAAATAATCATAGATGAGCTTTTGACCTACCTACTCTATAATTTTTGCATAAGAGTAGCCTCATTAAGAGTTTAATATTTCATTCTATGTGCTTTCTCTTACATGCGCTACACTACCACATATGCCAGGAGACCAATTGGAAGGTCAGAAGTTGTCCCTGCTGGGGTGCTGCCCCGCTGGTGTGTGATGCGAGAAATCGCAAGCCCACGGGTAGGCCTGCGCCAGATATCACCATCCAGCGGGGGAAGATCACCCCCACCTCTCACGATAGAACATGCGCTACACTTTTGGGACTAATGACCTTAGTAGTTGAGGCGATCGGAATCACTAATCAAGCAATTATTTTGTGCGCATTACTGCTGCTAACTGCTGCTCGTTCTGACGTGACACCAAACCTCGGGATTCCTGTTCCTATAGATTTTGTGCGTTTTCAATAGTAAAATGACAAAGTATTAAATTAGATATTTTTTATTAAATAAATGCATTTGAATGTAATACAAATCACTTAATAAATAACATGTGTTCTCAAAACGATTAAAACCTGTATTCTTAGCTATATTTAGCGGCACCGGAGAGCGTTGTTCAGAAACGCCCAGTGAACGTTGCCCCCAAAACGGAGTATGCCAACATTTAACATGAAAGGAGAAGAGTTCCAGGGGGTCTGCGAAATGTCCGTGTATTCAACAAAGAGTGCATTTGTAAATGAAGTATCACTTTTGAGGCTGTCATGCTTTAAAATGTGGGAAATCAACCACTTGAGTTGGGTTCCTGTCATGTAAAATGGTTAAATAACAAGAGTGTGACATAAATAATATTTTAAACAAACATTACATCGTGCTTAATTGAAATGTTATGTAGTGTAAGCATAGTAGTCGCATTTCATGTGTCTTTTACTTCGTACAAATAGTTAATTATAATATAAATTATTAAAATACAAGTTACTGTGAAAAAAATTAAACTCTTTCATGAGGATAAAAGTAATTGTGAAAGCAAACTTCAGAACTGTGAAGGATTAAACTCAACCCTGTAAATAGGCAAGAACGAAAAAAGTACCAGTAGTGGCCAGAGTTATGATTGTCATAGTTTTCTTAAATTATTTCAGCTACAGTGTAAATTTAATAGGTAAAATTCAGTGAGATATTTGCATATCTATTTGTGAATTAATCTATTGGCAGGAAAACTACGACTGGAAAACCTATAATTTGTAATTTCTTATTAATTGGTTTTAAAATCCCGCTTTTGATCCATCGCAGTTAAAAATTGCCAAATTTTGGTAACGGCCAAATATTTGGCATAATACTCAATATTCTATCACCTGAATGGGTTTGAGACCTTCATGTAAAAAGTAAAAGCATATAATTTTCAACAAATGTTCCAGTAGGTTCAGTCGTCATTTCAATGACAATTCATTATAATTTAATGATACTAATGAAGATAATTATATGATCAGTTTACAAATAATATCGCTACGAATTATATTATTTGGTAAAGCATTTCATAGGAGATAAAGTTCAACTAGTTTTGCATTCGATTCTGAGAAGATACGTCTAAACAAAATGCTGCTAGACGTTATAATTAAATCATTGGTGTTTTGCCGCGTTGGCACATTCGCACGTGTACAACATTGGCGTTGTCCTGTCAGCGAAATTCATCGTTAAACACTATGTCATCAGTTCCGATATTATCAATAAGCTTCAATATACCCCTCCCCTGGTTGACTGTTCCTTACTCCTGAATCTCGTTTCTTATTTACTGTGCTTTCAAGTGCGTTATACTATATCTCTAGTAGCCAGTATATTTTCTTTATTCCTATTACTTTCTTTGACGTCAATCTTGAAGTTTTCTCCTAGTTTCCCGTGATACTATAGCGAGTGCTAAAATATCCTCCGATTGTAAAATTAGCTTAATTTCTTACAATCGTCACGTACATTTAGTACAAATTTTTACGTCAGTTTCTCATGTTCTCCTTTCGAAACCTGAGTTAATGTCATTCTTTCAAGTGAAAGAATTGACTTAGTAAATGTATTTTAAGTTTTTTATGCTTGATTTAATGTAAGAAATTCTCAGTTAGTCTTAGTATTTCGATCTTTACATTTTATTTTTTAATTTACTGAGACTGTTTCGTATTTCCTAGTGCAATTTAACAGCTAGTTCTTACAAGAGGTTATTACTAGTCTGAATCCTTTTGTTTCCTCTGTAAGTGAATTCCTCTCCTCTATTTCTATGAAATAATTTCCAGGTTCAACTCGAAGAACATATTGTCTGTAACTTTTATTCACACTACTGCTCTCTATCTAGTAATGACACTTCTTGAATTATACAAACAGTTCCTAATAATTTCCTTTCAATTGCTCTCCTTGACCTACAGACATCCTCTGAGACGTCTTCTTTACATCAGTAAAGGAGGAAGAAATCTATTTTCCTCGAGTTTCAACACTGCAATAGATTTTTGAATCACATGGCTCGTATTTTATGTTGTTTGTGCTAATTGTATAAGATACACTTTCTAAATATTTATGACATAAAGAATTATACAATAGCCGCCAGGGATGTAGGTAGACTCCAGAGACTGCAACCTCAAACGGTAAAAATTCATCAGGTACATTTTTCATATCCTTGATTTCGTGTCAGATTATTATTTCTCCTTTTACGAGTGACGTTTAAAAATAAGCAGTACTGTACAGTCTCATGTTAAGATATTGGAGACCAACACTTCGGGGCCGCGTGCAAGCATAAGCGAGCTGTGGAGGCGGCGTGACATAGTATATCACGTGAGGGACAGCTATAAATGGAAGAGTACAGAGCTAGTGGGTGGGTTCTGGAGAAAATGTGAAAAGCTCGTGCTGATGCACAAAACTTGCGCCAGGCAGCGGCGAGCAGGGCTCGCGAGGCGAGTCCCGTGTTGACGCGCCTTTGGGGACTTTATGTTCCATGAGTGATTACGGAAATGATGCTGAGTGTATGCTCCGAGGTGAGAAGTGGTTAAGATCTACGATTCACACCGATCATCAATAGGTTATGATCGCTTCTGCGATCAAGACAAGTCATAGGTTGATGCGCCTGTAAGAACTTGTGTCCGAGTGTGATATCCGGTCAAGGAAGCCTTGCTTTGTGCGCGCTTCAAATTTTGGAGTGGCGAGTCACATTTGGATCATCAATCACCTTTTGATCGCTCCCGTGTCCAGGAGATAGTAGGTCTATCAGAGCTAGTGAGTTAAGTGTAGATAATTCAACTCTATATATTTGTTTTACTTGTTCTACTGTATATATGAAAGCTGCTGTCTGTGTTCCCTGTAAGTACCCATTGCGTCACACATCATCATATGTATCATGTATATGTGATACAGCGAATATTGTAATTTGTGCGGTGTACTTAGCACTTGTCGGTATGACTTACACAACAAAGTTCTAAACAAGACGAAACCCAAATTTCCAGTAAATCTGTCTACTTCAAATAGTTTGTTGAATGAGACGTTTAATAAAGAAAACGTTCAAGAATATATCTTTCACTAAAACACTACTTCATAGAGCTTGTCCGTTGACCTCATGTGGTAGTAGTGGAAAGTGTTGCTATGAAGATCAATAGTGCGACGAGTAAGGAGCACGGAAAGCATAAAGGACGCCTACTGCAGAAGCACACAAAGAACATTGCAGAGCACGCACGTAGTATAACATATAGAAGGAGCGTTGCAAATCACTGATGGAGCCTTGTAGAATGTAGCAAGCGTTGCTAATGTGCGATAGATCGTTGTAGGAGTACAGGGAGAAAACGTTATGGTAAGTTATGTACTGCGCTGCTTGTTAATTTACTTTGCGTCAAATAAGAAAAAGTTGTTCGGCATCATAATTATATTTAATCTAATTAAATACAATTTCGATATCGGTCATCTTTAATTAATTTAATTATTAGATGGTATCTACCTCACCAGCTATCTTATTAATTACTTAGTCATTGTTGGTTTGCACCGACTCATTATTCCACTAAAACAGCCTCATCTGCCTTAATGAAGCTGCTTTTAATCAACGTCGTTTTTGCTGGGGGTAATGCCCCTTAACCGGCCGGCCAAAGAATTGTATCATTTCTTCCATTTCGATGCGGCGTGCGTTTTGTCGAGGGGGGCAGTTAAGGGAGCCGTTTGATTCCTCATAACGGCCGCGAGGCGGCGCGCGGCCCTGCGGGAGTG
>BOPP01000055.1:5658489-5669678 GCA_017312745.1 Gryllus bimaculatus
CATAACCATCATAACCATCATAACCATCATAACCATCATAACCATCATAACCATCATAACCATCATAATCTTCATAATCTTCATAATCATAACAATACTAATAATAAAATTTAAAAAAAAGTGCGACATCGGTCTTTCTGCTTTGAAGGTGATGAGTCCCTCCCCCCATTCTGGCCGGCTTGCGTTCGGCCTCTCGACTCTGGAGGGCGTGGCCCCGCGCTCCGTTTACTCGCGCGCTCACACGTTGCTTCACCCGCTCATACGCTCGCTTACGCGCTCGCTCACCCGTCCACCACCCCGCCCGGCCGCCCGTTAACTTTCAATTTAATTTATTGGCGTCGATAAACACTACGGACGTCGTGTGATATCGGGCGAACGTGAGGCTACATTACTGTCCAGAGGTAACTGGAATGCGCTTGAAGGTGGACGAGTGCAGGAACCGAAATTCGAATTGAATGCTCTCCGTCAGTTCTCAGTAGCGATGAACGATGATTGTAGCACGAAATTATTCGTGCCTCATTCCATGCGTCTCGGTCTACTGGGGCGAAATCGTCACTTTTTCCACATCTTTCGAAAATTTTCCCTCTTTTTCTCATTATTGTTATTATTACGAGATCAGATGTTACACAGATATGTAGAGACGGAACTGTCAGAAACTGGTTATTTCTTTGAATTGTAATTGAATTACAAACCTCAATTAATTAAAGACGCAATTAATTTTGAAACCTGTTCAAACGTCGGAGGCGGCACAGGAAGCTAGTAATTTTATATTTTGATCGTGAAACAGTGAAAACTAAAGTTTGCGACACGACGCCTCCTAATCGTACTTACCGTTTCAAAAAATTGGACACGCCTGTTTAAGTAAAGCTTTTAATGCATTGTCTTACGTAAGCTTTAAGTAAAGTTAAAGTAAATATATAGCAAATATGTTCAAGTGAGTAGGCTTCCGCGGCCAGAGAAACTGCTTTTGGCTGTCTGGGTGACTCCGAGTCCAAGGCTGTAATGTCGTCGGCTGTAATGTCCCTCTAAAGAATGAATGATAAATCAGAGACTCTAGAAAATCGTTCCATGGAAATTTCAATCATGTATATTCATTATAATCATTCTGCTCATTTGTATTCGAGAGATAGTTTTCACTTTTATTACTCAATGTACTAGTTACACTCGTCTCTTCAGATGTATCTGAGCGCGAATTCATCTTGCAACTGCTGCTCGGTCAAGACGAATCTGCAGGCTACGTGTGAACTTTGATCTCGGTGTTTCCTAACTGTTGCCAGGAATATTCCTTAGCAAGAAGTTCTATTAGAAGGTGCTTCCTAAATACCACAGCTAGATGAGCTTTGCACCGCGCACATTGAATTTGGAAACTAATACTCCCAGTACAGACGGCTCGAATCTGTCTGAGGACACAATTCGTCGCCCAAAAGATATTCCATGCAATGAGAGGATAATATTTTAATGAGAATCTTAACCAAAGATATTGTTGCACCCATTGGATACAATGAATCCTGTATGGTATCTGCTGATAGGTTTTTGCAGCGTAGCGGACCTGTGACTGAGAAATATTAATAGACCCTAATTACTTGAAACAGAAAACGTGGGTTTGTACAGGTCATTGGTGAAAACGGAAGGAAATAAACACACCTTGTACTATACCCTGAAATTTTACTGGTTTGCGGTAAAACATTTCCCACTGTGATTCCGTCTGGAAGTCCGAGCTAATCCCCTACACCCTCAAGGCCCTTTGCCCGACCACCCAGTCCGCAAGTTACCATGCGAGGGAAAGCAACCTGCTTCATCTCCTCCAAGCTCGTAAAGGCAGCTTTCTCCCGGTCTCCTCCGTCTTTCGAGACGGGGAGTGGGAAGAGAAGAGGAAGAGTTGGGAATGGTGGAGACAAGAGAAAGATGACGAGGAATAATACACGACAAAAAGAGCTGCCTTTCATTTCGCTCAATTTCTATGGTTCAATCTAACAGGAATGCAGTGCTTAATACATTATCATTAACGGATGTTATAGTGCGTGAATGGCCAGTAGGAATGTTAGAACCGAGAAATCATAGCATCAAATCCCCTTAACGCGACACGTCGAGGAGGAAGTGGAGAAGCATTGCCTACTACACTGTGGAACCCTTGGAAGATGTCATGATCTCTAAATATTGTACATTAATTTATGGACATTGTACATAACCTACATTTAAATTTTTTGTCCTTGTATCTAAGGCTTAATTTTGGATGTTGATATCTAAGAAAATATTTAAAGAGAATGTTCAAAAAGTAGAAACTAATCCGACGTTCTAAGGGGAACTGCAATCCCATTCCAATTTTGTTTAAAATTCCATTTTTACCATTACTTGTAGATTGCACGTGTCAAAACATGCGTTAATAATTCTTCCTCCTTTTCGCTCGGAGATCACGAGTCTTCATTTTAATGAAATTCCGGTAAAAGGGCTCAGTCGCGAGTCTCCAAACCCATCTTGTAGCTATCAAAGGCACAGGCAGACAAACGCCCGCAATCTTTGTCCCACGCAGTCCGACACCTCTGATTGTCGTGTGTGCGCGCTAGTCTGTAAAGCAACCGCGGCCGCTGCCACTCCCATTTCCCCGGTCGTCACCACCCTCCCCACCCCACGCTTCCGGGATATTTCCCCTGCGTCTTCCGCTGCAGCCTCGCCTCCTCGCCGTGGAAAGCCGCTTACGGCCGAGTTGCGTAGCAGGGCGCGAAGTTGTGCGTTAGGTACGGCGCGAGATGAGCCTGGCGGGCGGGGCGGGGGGAACGTCGCGGGAGCGGGGTTGGGAGGGAAAGGGAGGGCGGGGCGAACGAGGGCGGCATCGCGCGCGGCCGCCGCGCTGTCCGCCTTCTGAAACGGAAGTCATCTTAGAACGAGAGGTGTAGCGTGCTAGTCATCGCCACCCCGCTTCTCGTGGCGGCGAAAGCGGCGGAGCGAAGGGCCGTGTTTCCTTTGCGCGATAACGTGAAAGCTTCCGTCGCAAACTCGCGCGGTCGCTTCGCCGAGCAGGCGTGTGCTTGGCTGCTCTGGTCGAGAGACTTACACATCACAAAATTAATAACATCAAGGGACGCCACTCAGATTTCATTAGAACGGAAGCCCTGCCGATGGTAACTTCCCCGAAGACAGTCTGCCCACCGGCTGACTGCCCACCGCTCCCCCTCAACCCTCCCCGCGCCGCAATGTGCTCACCGCCCTTGCCACCCCGCCACCCCTCCCTGGCCGATTCGCGTCCCAACCACGATGCACCCCGGCGAGAACGCCCCTTTCCCTTTGCTGCCGAGCTTAACGCCCGCTCTCCCCTCAACTCATCCAACCTCACACCCCCAGACACGACGCACCGCCCTCCATCCCTTCGGACTGCCCAGGAGCGAAGTTGGAGCGTGCGTGTTACTCAAAATTGGTATTTCCATTGTATAAAGTACGTAAAGCACCGAATAAGGGATTTACAAAGCATTACATAATTAAAAAATAGTTTGCATCATATTTTGTAATTATGACATTCTAAATAAATCATTCGGGAATCGTCATCGGATACGACAATTAAATTGTCTTGTCGAGGTTGAATTCAGATGGACATGTTGGATTAGCAGTGTTTGCATGAAGGAGTCTAAGGGCCGAATTAATAGTCGACAATTAAGGAATAACGAATCCCTTAAGTGCTTTCTCTTTCTCACTTATAATTTTCTTAAAATAAGTGGTCACTTTTAGACACTCATAGACGTTCCTTCCAACCGCGCAATGAGTGTTCTCCTAAGCGAAAAGGAAACATGAAAGCATGGCATTAGTGGCAGCTGTTTAGATGTGCCAGTCAATCGAGTTGATATACCCAGTAATAGTTGAACAAAGGTTGTCCAATTTGTGTGGTGCGCGCAACATGAACGTCGAACGTTGGGTCAATGGCACGCTAGTTCAATCAGATTCCATCAAATGCGGAGTAGTATATTACTTCAAGTTGATTTCCTTGACTGTCTTTTTAGAATTTCTCTTCGTACAATGGTTCAGGAAGTATTGAAGACTGTCGATTTTATTTCCTTTTCAAATTTATTAATATGACTTTTACAGCGAATGAGGCCTTATTGGCTCTCATTAGGAAGGCTAAAGTAAATGAAAATACATCAATATATATATATATATATATATATATATATATATATATATATATATATATATACACAACAGAATTAAAATATCAAATTAAGTATATAGAAAAGATAGGATGATTCATATATTTTCTTTTTTGTGTGATATATTAATAAATCTGGAAAGGAATAAACGTTTTGTCTGTAATACTGTTCAGAACATTTCCGTATGTGAAACAATATATTATTGCAATATTTTTTACAAAATGTTTAAAATTTGTTTAATTCATAATATTTTTCTACTTCTAATGTGACTTCGTAAAGACGAAGAGTTTTGATATTGGTGTCATCTTTCACAAATATATTTACCCCATCACTAATAATAAGAATTGTGTTGTGACAATACAATCCTCGATTCTTTTATAATTTCAATGAATATTTGTATTGTGCATTTTGTACGTGATATTTATATGCATTGTTTGGTGATAAAAACTTGTCATCAGTTCCTATTTATTTCACAACGTTAACGTATCTTCTAATGTAAATTGAATGAAATTAGGTCTGCCTATATTAGTGGTCAATTATTAACAAAATGTCAGATAATGGAAAATGTCAACCCCAAATCATAAATTCTATTTTACAATGCCTAGTTCAAATTGTTGGACTTTTTATTCATATCGCATATTCATTATTACAATTAATAGGTCATATAAATGAATGTAATGAATAAAGTTAAAAGTTTAGGAAACGCCTGGAAGGATAAAGTTGCATACAATTTTAATGCAACGACAACTTTCAGTAATGGAGAAATTGGTAGACCTCTCACTTGAATTTTTTCAATCAGTCGCGTAAGTGTATTCACTACTGTTGTTTTATTTAAACGAAACCGCTTTCGGAAATGTTCGTCATTGTACATATCCAATGGATTGCTCCCATCATTAATAAAGCTTTTTGTATTATGCACGATGTGTTGAGTATAAAATTCAAAATATTCTGCGAAGTCTTGATCGTTTTCCATAAAAAGTTCTACTAATGGATTGTTTTAACTAATAATACCATTATTACTGGGACAAATAAAACAGCCCTAATACAACAGTCGGTGAACGACACGTAAGGATATAACCTAAACTAGTAACGACTGAACACGAGACAACTATAAGGGACACTTACGGGAGGAGGCTAACTCCCACATAGGAATGAGTGCGCACTTAAAAATCCACTTACGGGCTGTATATAAGTTTCGTTCAAGGATGGAATAACATTTTAAGTGACGACCTATGAATTCGGATCTACGGCATCTTTGTTAAGTTCGTTACAGATTTGAATGCTGAGAACAAACCGTGGGTCTTTCCCGTTTTGTTTTTTTTAAATTTTATTTTGGACGCTTTGTAAAGATTTTAAGTTACTAGGAGAACGTTCTTCAAAATTGGATATGAATGGGTTAATATTAGTCCTAGAATGGACTTGTACATTGAGGTGACAAAAGTCAATGGGTTGCAATATGCAAATATTCAGATGGCTGTAGCAGTGCGTACAAAAGGTATAAAGGGCAGTGCATTAGAAAAGCTTTTATTTGTACCCAAGTGATTCCTCGGAAAATGTTTCTGGCGTTATTATGGCCACACGACGGGCATTAACAGACTTTGATTGCGGAATGATAGTTGGAGCTAGACGCATAGAACATTCCATTTCGGAAATTGTTTGGGAATTCAATATTCCAAGATCCGGATTGTCGAGAGTGTGCCGAGAAAACTTTAGGCATAACCTCTCCCCACGGACAACGTAGTGGCGGACAGCCTTCACCTAATGACCGAGAGCAGCGGCATTTGCATAAAGTTCTCAGTGCTAACAGACAAGTAATACTATGTGAAATAACCACAGAAATCAATGTGAGACGTACGACGAACGTATCCGATAGGACAGTGCCGCGAATTTTGTCTTTAACGGACATTGGCAACATAACACCATGCTTTTTCTAACACCACATCACCTGCAGCGCCTCTCCTGGACTCGTGACCATTGGAAACATTGGAACCCAAACGACTGGATAACTGTGATTTGGGCAGATGAGTCCCAATTGTAGGTGGTAAGAGCTGATGCTTGGGCTCGTAATTAGCTCTTGGTGAGAGAACTCGATTTTCACTACGCGACCCCGGGTTTGATTCCCGGTCGAGTCAAGACTATAGTGTGCGTTTTTCTTGCAATATCCCAGTATATATTGCTGTGTGACGATGAGAAAATTCACTTCTCAGGTTGAGATGACCGGAATACGCGTGGGGATGGCTATGTGCTGACCGCACGTACCCCCTTAGCCCATGACTACTCGTACTCCCTAAGCTTGAGGCAGGGACGTCGCCGGTACGCCTGAGGCCGTTCATGGGCTGTCGTGTCAAGTACATACATATATACAAGAGCTGATGATTGGTTTCAAGTATGGCGCAAACTCCCAAAACGAAAGGACCAAAGTTGTCAACAAGGCACTGTGCAAGCTGGTGGGGGATCCATAATGGCTATTTTTAAATGGAATGCACTGGGTTATCTGGTCCAGCTGAACCGATCATTGACTGGAAATAGTTATGTTCAGCAACTTTAGACCATTTGCAGACATTCATGTGCTCCATGTTTCCAAACTACGATGGAATTTTTATTGATGAAAATGTGCCCTGTCGCCTGGCCACAATTGTTCGCGATTGGTTGAAGAACATACTGGAAAATTTGAGCGAATAATTTGGCCAGCCGTTCACCCGATATAAATCCTATCGAATATTTACAGTACTTAATCAAAGGGTCAGTGCACAAAATCCAGCGCCAGCAACACTTTTGCACTTATGAACGGCTATAGAGACAGTATGGATCAATATTTCTGCAGGGGACTTTCTAATGGCTTGTTGACTATAGAGTCAACAAGTCGTCAACTATGCCACGCCGAGTGCTAAACTTCGGGCAAAAGAAGTTTCGATACGAGCGGTAGGATGTATCCCATGGCTTTTGTCACCTTTTTATATTAGTAGTTCAGTGTTCTTTTACATGATGAATGTATATTAAAAATTGATTGCAATATTGACTTTTTATGCATGCTTTCCTTGCCGATATTTTAATATGTGCTTTCCATGTTATTTTCTTTTATACTAATACTCTTAAATATTTAACCGATATATTGTTTGGCATCTGAAGAATTTAGGAATTATTAATTTTTAAAGGTGGAAGATTAGCTGGGAGTCGCAGCGTAACACATTTTGTATGTATTCTACACCTATACCAGTTTTTGATCCATTTGATACATATGTTGAGTATATTGTAGATAATCATACGCTATTTGAATATTGATATCGGAGCTAAATAGAGCTGTATCTTAAGCGTACAATGAAATGTTTGAATTTGTTCTTTATATCAAGGATATTTGATGTGTATAGTTTATTAAAGAGTGTTGGTGAGAGAGTTGGACCTTGAGGCACCAATAGTATATTATGATGAAATATGAATTTCAACTTTGAATTATTAGTCTGTAAGAAAGCTAATAGTAATGTTTAAGACATATTAAGTGTTAAGAGATTAGGGTGATTCACTTTTTTTAATCTTTTATATAAAGCCAAGCTGCTACATTCTGACAAAAGCGTAGATAATGTCTAAAAAATGGCTATTATGAGTGCAATTGTGCAAATCATTGACCATGTGCTTATTAAGACGGAGAAGTTACTGATATGCTAATATTTGAGGCCTGGATCCGCAATTGTTAAACAGGAGAGAATTAACTTTTACTATATTATTATACTATATAGAAATTTATAAGAATGCTGCGCGAAAGACGGAGAATTTTCAGCAGAAAACCTGTTTTACCAGGGGCCTGGTCCCGAAATAGTGGATAAAGCCAGTTGCTAAATTTAGAAAAAAAACTATAAGTCATGGTGTGGTCAGAATCTATATTTTGTGGGTCCTTGTTACCGAAAAATCGAATAACTGCAAAGCGTCCGTCTGTCCAGATGTTTGTCCGTCCGTCTGTGAACAAAACTAGCGGCTTAACCGTACAGCCAATTTTCTCTAAAAGTGATATTTCCCAATTGATCACGCTGAAGTCGCGGTAACTTAAATTTGAAACTGATATTGTCTTTTTAGGGGTACTTTACATTAAATTATTCGTTTAGAAGTGTGAAGAACGTGTAAAAGAATGGTACCGGCCTCAAGTTCGTTGAAACCCTGAATTTTCGAAAATTACAATTACAGGGGACTGGTAACGAAAGAGTGGATAAACCCAGTTGCTAAGTTTAATAAAAAATCCTCTAACTCGTGGTGTAGTCATAATTAAATTTTTTTCGGAGTCTTCCTAAAGCTAAAATATTAAAGAAAAAGATTTTTCCTTTAATGAAATCTCTTCCTTAAACATAGATTTTTAAATACGATCATGTGCAATTTTTCGAAAAATTGACTACTTTCGCGTAATTTTGCGTGAAAATATGGGCGAGAAAATACGTATTGTTTTAACACCACTAGTTTTGAGATAGATAGTGTGTTATAAATATTTCCCAAGCGTTGTTGCCAAGAAAAGTTGGTCATAAGCTAGCCGGATTTTCGGGGTTCTTTTCCGGGGTTGAAGAACAATAGAATACAGCCTTCTTGGCAGGAACATAGCACAGTCTGATACACGCATTGTAATTTGCGGCAATTGCTTTTACAATGGGCGTTCATGCTAATAGTACGTGTACTTTAGTCTGAAATACGAGTAGCTAAAAACAGTATTATTTAGCTAGTTCAATTTCAGTGGTTGGCTTTATTAATCATCAAAATTGCGAGCTGTCAAGAAAAAACGTCATTCGATCCCTAACAATGTATATTCTTCTGCTTGGGGAGAAAAAGATCATCAGATTCTGGCATGATCTACCATTTCCATACCGAAAACCGCCATGTCTTTCAGCTCGAACTGACGAGAGTGCGGATTCCAACCCGAAATCCGTCTTCCTGTACATTCGGAGTGGTGCGGATCGTCTTCAGTCGTCGTCTGACTACTTTGATGAGGATTTTTCACGGTCTCCGACAATATCTCTCACGAATACAGAAAGGTTCCTTTGAAAGCTGGCCGCTGTCCTCTCTCATTCTTCCCCCCTCATTCCGTCCTCTAGTGCCCTCGCTGCCTCCCTCGTCCCGTCCCCTCCCCTCCCCTGCACTTGTGCCGCCAGGCCGCCACACTCCGGCTCTTCTGACAAAGCAGCGACGCAGCGCCCCGATAAACCTTTGTGGCTGCTGGAGCTGCGGGGCACAACAAACGCCTGTCGAGGAAAACCCTCCTGCGCTTTTCCTTCTTCTCTTCTTTTATCGAAACCTTGTCATATTTCGGGAAAAGTTCTGCTGAGTCGCTCTGGTGATCGTTGAAAAAGCACCGCACTTAAAGAAAAACGAGTTGTCCCTCGGAAATAGGACAAATTGCGCGAATCATGAGTTCGGAACTATGGGAACGTGTAAAATACTTGACACAGTGTTGAGTAGTTGAAAATTCTTTTATTAAATTAGGAATACAAAACGAACAACTTAACTTCAAGGGAAATCATTTATCTGTTTTTCCTTCAAATATGGAATTTATAGAATTTAGTAAAGTTAGCATTTTTTGCCGTTTTTCATTTCCCTGAGTGTGGGAAACATAATATGTACTCAATTATGACTTCCTCGAAAATGTTTTGAACTAACACAATATGGGTTATATTTTGGGTATAGTGTTTGGACGTTTCCTTACTTTTACTAAAACATTAGAATTGCGAAATATAATCAATTTTATATTTTCCTCCGAATGTTTTCAACTAAAAAATGATTATTTGAGTGAGAAAGAATTTTTCTTTTGTCATGCCTGTGAAAGATGACTAGTTAGTGGCCAATTTTCCTCATACAATGTATTATATCTGCTACAAAACTATATTTCAAGAAAATGGCATGAGTGGTAGTGTAGTGCATGTAACTGTGTACATAAGGGGTGAGGATACTACAAGGAAGAGGAAGGAAAGATAGCGAGTTGCCCGTGCCCGTTTTTTAGGGTACTGCTCCAGCATTCGTCTAATGTTGATCGGAGAAACCAGGTAAAATTACCAATCAGCGGTCGCTTTTCCTCCAGACAGCGACTGAAATTGATTTAGCTATCAACCTAGGGTAGAAAATGTTCCCGAGTTGGGACCCACCGGTCAGAGGTAGTGCAGCGACAACAGTTCATGGCCTGAGTCACCTCTCCTGGTAATGAAATATTCAAGAATCGTATATTTAAACTTTGATGTATGGCATTTTTTGCAGGATTTTTGTAGCAGTAGTTTTCATTTATTTTTAACCAAAGTTCTACAAATATTAATTTAGAAAGATTATATTCAAGCATGTTTCTATTTTCAAAAAGTCATAGCTTCTGTGCGCGCGTGGGTTCTTCCAATATATTTTCGGCACAGTGAAGAACGCAGGTCGTCCTTGAGGTCTCAAGAACAGGCATTCGGCAGCTCCATTAAGAATCGTCCTATGAGCAGAGGTTCCGATGGCAGCGTCTCGCTTTCAAGTTGGTATCTTTACGTCCATCTTTACGTTCCAGCAGAATACGTTTGATGACCTTCCGTTCACGAATCCTTCACGATTAGATATATGGTCAAGATTAAGTGCCAATATAGGGGTCTCACTTCAGCGCTTTGATATGAGTACTGCAGATACCATCTTTATATATGTGCACTCTTCAACAAGTTTCCTGTAGATTCCTGTCGAGGAATTAAGTTCTTTTATGTGCGAGTAGATGACGGCAGCTAAAGTTCGGCCGCCCGCCGCTGCATCGTTGCGAAATAATAGAAGCTAACGTCGCTCCTGCTATAAGTTACTTCTGCGAACGGCGTCCTGCTAACTGGAATTTGTAGGGTTTCACGCGGAGCAGATGTTGGAAGACCTACAAGAGCAACTGTTCAGGCCAATTGCCTTCACCCAAGTGCCCCGGTTCCGCTATCTGCTTCACTTCCTCACACTTCGATCAGGTCTACGGCCCGCTCGCAACCCGGGACCGGCTCCCCGATTCACGATCGCTGCCCCGCTCCGTACTCCCCGCTCCGTACCCCCCGCTCCGTACTCCCCGCTACGTACTCCCCGCTCCGTACT